>APFE030587931.1:18909-39436 GCA_000404065.3 Pinus taeda | reverse complement strand
TGAGCACCCTGTCAACATGTTGAACATGATCCTTCTAAGACTTGTTGTAGATTAGTATATCATCAAAAAATACTAACACAAATTTTCTAAGGAAGGGTTTGAAAATGGAATTCATCAAACCTTGAAATGTAAAAGGTGCATTAGTAAAGCCAAAAGGTATGAAAAAAATTCATAATGACCCTCATGAGTTCTAAATGTTGTTTTCATAATGTCTTCACTCTTCATTCTGATTTGATGATATCCTGAACGAAAATCCAACTTTGTGAAGTAAATTCATCCATGTAATTCATCCAATAATTCATCAATGACAAGAATGGTAAATTTATCTTTAATAGTGAGCTTGTTGAGCTCCCTATAATCCAGACACATGCATCATGATCCATCCTTCTTGTGAACCAATACTACTGGAGCAGAGAAATAACTTTGACTAGGTTAAATTATACCAGCCTCTAGCATTTCTGCAACCATACGTTCAATTTCACTCTTTTGGACATAGGGATATTTATAAGGCCTGATGTTTGGAGGGACACTTCCAGGGATCAAATGAATAGCATGATCATGATCACGAATAGGTGGGAGGCCTCAGGGAGTCTCAAATACCTTGGAATGATTATCTAAGACTTTTTGCAGAACTGGAGAAATAGATGATTTCGATGTGGGAACCTCTAGCGAACATAATTATGCAATTATTCCTCATTGTTCTTTCTTTAGAAGCTTTGTCGTTCTATTAGAGCTTATTATATTTCCTAGTTTCCCTGCGATACCCCTTAATTCAACTTCCTTTCCTTCTGAAGAAAATTTCATGAAAATTTCTTGAAAATTAAAAGCTATTGTACCCAAGAATTGTAGCCATTAGACTCCTAGTACAACATCAACACCACCCATTGGAATGGAAAGCATTGGGCTATTCAATACATACTCTCCCATGGATAGCTTGATATTATGTCACTTTCCAAAGAAATTTATGGTTCCTCCACTTGCAACCATCACTTGGCACTTTGATGCTGGATATAGGAAGCAATTCAATTCCTTGGCTATCTTACAATGAAAAAAATTATGGGTGCTGCCCAAATCAATCAAATTATTATCTTTTTCTTCTTGATATGTCCTTCTATCTTGGTAGTTTAAGGTGTGGTAATTCCGGCCAATGCATTATAAGGTATAGTCAGATTCATTTCTTCTTTCTCTAGGGTTTGCTCCTGGTGTATATCCTCTTCTTTTGATGTTTCTTGTTCCTTGCCTTTCTCCTCTTCACAATCTATGTAAAATAATTTATTCTCAGCACACTTATGACCTTTAGTGTATTTGCTATCACAATTGTAACAAAGCCCTTTTTCTCTTTTTTCTTCCAATTGTTGTGGTGTCAACCTTGTAGGTTGTGGGAGGCTAGGGGCAACAACACTTCCATCTTTATAATTTTGAGTGGTAGGCTTCCTTGTTTCCATAATTTTTCTTTCAATTTTTCTTGCCAACCTGAATGCCTTCTCCAATGAATCAGGTTCCCAAAGGCGAACCTCATGTTGGATGTTATCCTTTAAAGTTCCTATGGACACATCAATCTTATGCTCCTCTGGAATATATTTTACCCTTATATTCAATTTTGGGAAGTCCTCAATGTGCTCCATCATTGAACCCTTTTGTTTGATATTTATCAATTGACTAAAAAAATTGTTGCTTTTTGTATCCTCATAATATGCATTTCATCCATAAAAATTGCCTGAGTGACAATTTGTTTATGAGATCAAAGCCATCGATACCATACAAACTGATTTGGTTCCAAATATAAAATTTCAATGTGTAACTTTTTTGTTTTTGTTTTTTCACATTATGGAGATTGAAATATTGCTCCATCTATAGTATCCGTGTTACGAGATCCTTGCCATCAAACTTCCTCATATCGATCTTTGGAACATGGTGGGTCTTTGATCCAATGTTAGATTCTATTAAGTCATGATTAACATTTATTTTGTTGTCATCATGAGTTTCCTTTACTACCCTTTCGCCATTAGTAAGCATTTCTTGTAGAAACTTTGTCAAATCCGTCTTCAATTCTTCCATGTTGCCTTTAGGTTTCTCTTCTAAACCATCCATCTTAGCTTCCACGCCTTTCTTTAAACCATCCATAGTAGCTTCTATGCCATCCATCTTAGCTTCCACGTCATTCATCTTAGCTTCTACGCCTTTCTTTAAATCATCCATCTTAGCTTCCATTACTTTTTGTGAGAGTGAATTTTGTTACACTTGGTCTCGTAGTTTTGATATATCGTGTTGCATTTCTCCATCTTCTTCATGATTCATGCTAGAGCTTTCAGGTTGCTTACTAGGTGTTTCCATTTTCTTTCTTTAGGGCATCAATTAATGATAATTATTCTTCACTATGCCCTTTGAATTCCTTCAAACTAATTTTTCAAATCAAACTTATGCAAAAAAGCAAAAACAACAACAACAACAACAACTACACACCTTTTTTTCACTTTGTAGGAGTTAGATACCATATCTGATGTGTCTTTGACATTTTGAATCTCCAAGGTCTGAAATTGTGAATTGTGGTACCCCTCTGAGTCCTCTTTCTAATGCCACCAGTCTAATCGAAATTGGATTCTCCAAGAAAGCGTTATGCCCAATCTCCCAAGATGACTTGATTATACACTTTTTCAGTAAATTGAACTTGTACAAAGTGCCACGCGTCACTGTTTCAACATTTGGACCTGAAAATGATGCACATAAAACTACAGTCCGTCCTCTTTCTGTAACTTCTTACGAAATTTTAATCTGATACTTAGAGAGAAAGTTATGACGAATTTCCCAAGGTCACATGTTTGGGATGTAATTCGGGAGCCTGAAAAAACCCTAACTTCCTTGGATCATATCTCCGAAAATATAGCGAAAAAATCTGAAATTCAAACCCTAGGATCATCGAGATTTCGGTTCAAATGGGTTTTCTTTAGCATCTGAAACGTCTCATAAAAAAATCTATAGTGAATATGCCATGATGACCTATTTTGGAGCAGCGAAACCTTAGAATCCAAAGCTCTGATACCAAATGTTATGAAACCAACTCACAAAAATATATAAAATATAGATCAATGACTTAGAAATCAACCTCTTCAAGGGGTCAACCTCCTTTAAATTACACAAATGAACAATTCTTGGATGATACAAATGACAAAACCTCCTTTCTATATATAGGAGTCTAAGGGGTCACAATATAATCAAACCCGACATAACAATAATAATATAAGGGCACAAAAATAACAATAATGGGCTTCTATGGGGTACAATAATAACAATATGGGGACAATAGGGGCACAAAAATAACAATAAGGTCTACAATGACAATAGTAATGTGGGAATCACTAGTATTATAGGGACCTAATAGGTGGTCTCAGGGAGAAACACAAGGCCTAGGAATCCCTGGACCGGTGAAGGTTGGATTGCAGTAAAGCTTGATTGTGTATACCCTCGTTGGGCCCAAGAATCCTCGACCTATGAAATGCAAGATATACGGTAAATTCTAAAGGGTGGAGATAGACAAGTTCCTCATGGTTTCGGTGGAGAGATCTGGAGGCATCCATGCTTGTATAGGCCTAGTGATCCCTGGACCGGTATGTGGTGGGATTGCGGTAAATATTGTTAGTGTATGTTTCTTGTTTGGGCTTAGGAATCCCTTGGCAGGATTGCAGTAAAGCTCCATTATATAGATGAGGGCTCGGCCTAGGAATCCCTTGGTGGGATTACGATAAAGCCTAGTTGTATAGATGAGGGATTGGGCCTAGGAATCCCTTGGCGGGATTGCAGTAAAGCCTGAGGAAGCCCTAATTGTTTTGTTGTAAGTCTCACATTCATGCTTGGAATATGGCAAGGATGTGATTGGATGAAATAAAGACTTGGTTCAGCCAAATCTATGGTCAAGTGGTACGTGGAATTCCTTGACTTGGTTGGCCTTTGCATATGTTAATAACAGTTACTTTCCTCTTGTACTAGATGAGTTAATGTGCTTGTTATTGTGTGATTTTAATGGTTGTTCTATCATTGTTACTATTTTGGTTATATGCTGGTCATAAGCATGGTTTTATAACAGACTTGAGTTAGGGCCCTCATCATGTTTTGATTAGTAAATGAATGAATAATGAATGTATGGCATAATAGATGATATTGTAGTTATTATGAGATGACATCAAACCTTCTTGACGATTCTCAGATAAGTATGAGACCCCTATGTTCATATATGTATTTATGACATGTGCATTACATGTTCATGATGTGTTTGACAAAATATCTGTCATGGTTAGGCTTGGTTAGGCCAATTCCTCGATCAAGTTTTGTGTTAGATGCTTTGTCTTTGTGTCATTTATCATTTTGGAAAGCTTCATCAAGTTATGGGTAGTGACCTAGAGTTTAGCCTTGAAAAGGTGGCACAAATTTTGGTGGTCTCAGGCACAGAACTTGGTGAAAAAGATTAAAATTGAACCCTTGAAGTGGTTATGCATGAGACTAGAGGCCTGCAATCGCATGGATGTAGGCTTATGCATGCGACCGAGAGTTCAAATCAGTGAAAAGGCAAGTTAACTCAGGTTTGGACACCTTGAAGGGTGGTTTATGCCTTGGGGGTCCTGTAGTACATGAGGAAGGTCAGTAAAGGTTTTGTTTTGTCGATTCCACTTCCTTAAGGTGACCTAGGAGGTTGAATCATATCATAGTAACTCTTCGTCACATATTTACCCTAGTGGACCGATACAATTGGGTAAATGTGGGAGGAGGGTGTAACAAATTGGTATCAGAGCATGGTTCAACCCTTGGACTGTATGGGCTGAATGTGGTTGTCATGTATGCATGTGGGTTGTATATGTGTTTGATATGTATGCATGGTGATGGTCATTGTTACAGTTGTGTTGTCATGTAGAAGTTGATGATGTTGTTGTTGGGATGTGTTTGTCATGAATGCATGTTGATTGTATATGCATTTGTTATGCATGCATTGTCATGGTTATGGTTATGCATGCATTGTAGGTCAGGCATGCATTGTGGTAGTCATTATGTAGTTTGTGTCATCATGACGCTAATGTGTTGGTTGAGATAGATCAGGAGAAGCATATTATTAGAGCGAGGTCGCAACACTGGACCTCGGGGTAAGAGCAGATCGTCATACAGGTTTGTATGTTGAGCATGCATGTATGTTGGTTAATGGTTGTTATAAGCATTATGGTCATATGCATGCTTGACATTCTATTGTTGTTTTGCTTACATGCACGATAGTTGCTATTTGATTAGTGCAAACATATTCACATTCATCAAATAGTCATGAATGATGCTAACTTGTTTTTATGTGCATTATAGTTATATGCATGATTATTACAGTCATTGCAGCCAAGATTTTGATGTTATATGTACTGTGCTAACTTGGATTAGGTTGTACAAATGGATAAGGTTATGATATTTAGGTACGAGTCTCTATACTTGTGATATTATGTCATACTAATATAGACTCACTTATGCAAATGTGATAGTCTCCCCTGAAATACAGTGAGGTATGAATTTGATTATGTTGTCTACTTAGTTTATCTAACATGGTATGTTTATAAGTTGTTTGAATGTTTGATTAAATACATGATTTGAGTATGTGTCTAAATATTGCATGAAGAAATGATCTTGTCTTAAGATGATCATGTTAACATAATATGTGTTGAGACAACTAATATGTACTTGAGTGTAAGTAGGTGATAGTTGTAGCATTATGTCTTATGACTGTTAGTTGATTATGACATGGTTGTTAATCTTGGTAAAGGTTGAATTCAAATTAATAGACATAATGTCTTGATCTTTCGAACGTGTGACTTACATGTGTGAATAGTTGTAGGCAAACATGTTTGGTATTAGAAGGACAAGGTAATAGTTGATTTGTTTATATAACTAACAGTTGGTCGATGTGATAGTAGATAATAAGACTCAATTGCATCAAGGTAAAAGGTAAAAGAAAGGAATTGAGTTAGAATTCCTTATATTACGTTTGGAAACCACAATTCTGAACGAATGAGTACTTTATATTAATACAAGAAGTCTTCTTAACCTTGATTTCGTCTAAAATTATGTGGATATGTGTTATATTCATGAAGATGTATTTGATAGGTATAACATTTGGTTTTCGATTTTGGATGGATTCATCAAGGAATTGGAATCCCTTGAGAGATGATATATGTATGTGTTCAATTACGGGGCATCATGCTTGGCACATCAAGGTAAGGCAACCAGTACATTGTTATGTTTATTTATGCACTGACAATTATGTGTTTATGGCAATATGATGCAGGGGATTGCATGGCAAAAGAGACTACCATGAAACCTTGAAGAAGGCTTAGGTTGAGCTTTCCATGGGAACCATGGAGATTGAGTCATGGTGTTTGTTGCTAGTCTTGTGCTTTTGGTATTTTGTGATTTGTTACGCTTGATTGTGGTTTTGTTTACGTCTAGTGTATGACCATACCACTTTGCTTGTGGTGCCATATTGCTATTGGTTTTTCATGGTTTTCTCTTGTTTGCTTCTTGGTCTTGCTTTTTATGTTTTGAGAGCCTTGTGATTTGGTTGGGGAAAGAGGAAAGTTAGTGGAGCTCGGGGAGTGCTGAATAAAATCCACTAGGTAATGTAAGACCCAGATGAAGCTCGGTGTATAAGTAAGGAAAGTTGAAGGCAAGAATATGACAACCAATTGGAATGGTTGGGTCCATTGGGATAAAAGGACGGTGGCAAGACAATCATGAGAATGGTAACAAGAAAGGTAAAGTAAATGGATCTAAGGTATCAGATGCCTTGTTGGGAACTGTTGTTCTCAATGTTGTGCATGTTGTGCACGGATAAAGGGAGTTCTCTTAACCTAGACCTTATGATATCTGGTAATTATGTTGTGATTATGATGATGATGATGTCTATATATGTATATATTTATATACATATGTTGTTGTCTAATAGGGTCGTCAGGGATCATGATTGTTTTATGTTGATGTTTATATGTATGTATGTCATTGTCAAATAAGGTCATTAGGAATCATTCTTGTGGGGAAATGATTGCTTATGAAGGTGAATGGCATGAAGAGGTTCCTGGTTTATGAGGAATCAAGTGGGAAGAGTAACCCTGACAGATCTACAAGGTCAACATCATGTGCATATGAATTGATATTATATGCTTGTACCATATTTATGTTTATGTTATGGATAGGCTATACTTAGGGATACATCAACGAAATGAAAGCAGTATGATCTGGGACACGCTGGGACACGCATGGATTGTGGAAAGACAGTAGAAGCAAGGTTGCCTGGTAAAGACAGTGTGGTCTTTGGATGTGTGGTACTATTTTTTTGTATATGTTGTACATGTTGTACCTTTTATGTTATGTGCATGTGGTGTTGTGTACATGTTGGTTATGCAATGCTATGTACAGATGGTGTTGTGTACATGTTGTTTATGCAATGCTATGTATAGAAGGTGTTGTGTACATGTTTTCTATGCAGTGTTGAGTACAAATGGTGTTGTGTGCATGTTGTACATACGGTGTTGTGTGTATGTTGGATATGTGGTGTTGTGTACATATGGTGTTGTGTGCATGTTGGATATGCGACATTGTGTATATATGGTGTTGTGCGCATGTTAGATATGCGATGTTATGTACATAAGGAGCTTTATGCATGTTGCATATGCAGTGTTGTGTACATATGGCGTGGTGTGCATGTTGTAAATACAATGTTATGTACATGTGGTGTTGTGTGTATGAATGCACATGTGGTGTTGTGTCTTGTACATGTTGTACATGGGGTGTTATGTGTAGGTAGAGGTGTGTACATGTCGTGCAAGTGATGTTGTGTACATGTAGTGCATGTGGTGTTGTGTACACGTTGTGCAGATGGTGCTATGTACAAGTGTTGTTGTGTACATGTTGTGCAGGTAGTGTTGTGTACAAGTGGTACTATGTACATGTTGTACATGTGGTATTGTTGTACATGTGATATTGTGTGCATGTCATACATGTTGTGTTGTGCACATGTGGTATTGTGTGCATGTTGTTTTATGTACGTGCATTGCGTAGTCGTGGTATCGTGACATGTGTGTTCGTTGTGTTGTACTCTGTGTATTTATTGTGTTGTGTTGTACAACAGATGTAGGTGTATGTATTGTGTTGTGTTGTACACCAGATGTAGGTGTATGTATTGTGTTGTATTGTACATCGCGTGTAGATGTATGTGTTGTGTCATACACCGGATGCAAGTGTATGTGTTGTGTTGTACGCCAAGTGTAGGTGTATGTGTTATATGTCAAGTGTAGGTTCATGCATTGTATGATGTTGTATGTCGTATGTGGTTGCATGTATGTGATGCACACTGTGTATGTGTACGTGGTTGAAGAGAAGGCACTGGGAGTTGTCAAGTGTAGCAACCGATCTGGTGTGCGTATAGAAGAGAAAAATGATAAAGGTAGAAGCCAAGGAGCGATTAAAGGATAAGTATCAATATTATATTCCAATTTTAATTATGCACATGATCTATGATTCTGGGTTATGATGATTACGTGTGATCTATGATTCTGGTTTATGATGGTTACATGTGATCTATGATTTTGACTATGATGGTGGAATTTTGAGCTAACAAGATGTGATATGTTTATTCATGTTGATTTGATCAAACAACTAGTTTGACTTGTTGTGATAGGAAGTAAATAGGATTGCAAGTGTACGTCATTGACGAACTACCGATTAGGTATGATGTGAATTTATTTCAATTTATTTGAATCTAATGGAAATCATGTGCTTGGTACAAGAAAGCATGAAACTGGCTAATTTGCGTGGTTGAAACTGACTGCAGGCATTAGCAGGAGCAGTAAAAGGAATTGGAACATGCGATAATATGTTGGTAAAACACTCCAGGAGCAAGCCCATTGTGGGACATTGGTACCCAATAGTATCCATTGATTTTTATGAGCATGTTATGACCGGTATGATGGTTTTGAGGCAGGGATATGCCTTGGTTTTTGGACTTTCCGGTGCAAGGAAACCTTGCCAAGGGCTGGATCACCCGGGAAAGGGGATGCTAAGGAAGTTCGAAGGTGAGTGACTGCAAGGAAGGGGGGTGACTGGATTGCCCGAGGGAATGTGTAGCAGAGAAAGGAAGGTTGGGGATGGATTTGTTTTGGTCCTTAGCATTTCCATATGGAATTTGAATTTCCAGATGTAATCCGATGCACATTGGGAGTGTGCCTTGGAACAACAAGTCAATAAATGTTCACTGAGGGAATAAGTGGCACAAGGATCAGAGCGTTGGATATTGGATGCAGGATTGACTTTGGTAGTGGATTATGAACTTCCCAGGAAGGAGGTGAATCCCGGTATTACTTTGAGGGTGGAGGTGTGAGCCTTTGGATCCCCTTATTGCAAATTCAGGCATCATATCCTTTTATTTGTTGGTTAAGCAAATGTGTATATGAATATATTATTGTAAATACTGTATCGAGTTGGATTTATAAGGATCCATAGACAATATGGTTATTAGTTGGATGAGGCAAATGTGGTTGTTATTGTAAAATACCATAATGAACTATATTATAAAGCTCCAGTAAACAGTATGATTGTCATGTTTTCAACAGGTTGGTCATTGTAAATATTGCAATGAGCTAAGTTATAAAGCTCCATAGGCAGTATGTTTTCGTTTTCAATGGTTTTGCTAGTTGTAGGTGTCATTAAACACTAAGCACGATGTTCCCCTAAGGGGGAGGGACCTTTAACAACCCCAGGTTAAAAGTTCATGTAATAAAGTTAATAAAGGAAAAATAAGACCAAGGTCATGGGACATGTATTCCAAGCTGAATGTTGGGAGAAACATCCTATTAGGTGTTCATTTGGTTTATTATGGCTAAAGGAAATTGGCAAAGTCTTTGGAAAGGCAAGAGGCATTAATTGACATTTTATTTATGAAAATAATGGAAATTGGGAGAAAAGGAAGGTGAAGGGTCACGGGTTGCATGTGAAGAGGAAAATGAAGGAAAATAATAGAAAATTAAGAAAATAGAGGCCTCATGGATAAAAAGGCTTATGAGGATCAATTCACAACGTTTTTTGTGAGTTTTAGCTTGGAGATCTCTCTCTATTTTCTCTCTCACATACTCTTACACACTTAGAGAATTCTTGGGGCACTCTAGCATTGGAGCAAGGAAATGCAAGGAAGGAGAAAGAACGCAAAGGAAATCAAAGATCAAGCAAGAAAGAATTGGATCAAGCTCCTACAATGGGATTACTTGCAAGTATCGAGCATGCATGTGTGTATTTGGTTCTCTTGTTATCATTGGCATGGGATTTGCCAGGTGTTGCAGTAGTTTTCAAGCTTGCCTTGCCATTTATGAATAGCCATGGTGTGATGGGGTTTCTCTTATTTGGTTGATCTAGATTGCCAGATGGTTTCAAAACTGAGTGGGGTGGTCTCAGGGAGAAACACAAGGCCTAGGAATCCCTGGACTGGTGAAGGTGGGATTGCGATAAAGCCTTGTAGTGTATGTTTCTTGTTTGGGCATAGGAGTCCCTTGGCGGGATTGCAGTAAAGCCTTGTTGTATAGATGAGGGCTTGGGCCTAGGATTCCTTTAGTGAGATTGCTGTAAAGCCTGAGGAAGCCTTGGTTGTTTGCTTGTAAGTCCCACATTCATGCTTAGAATATGGCATGAGGGTGATTGGATGAAAGAAAGATTTGGTTCAATCCAATCTATGGTCGAGTTGTGCGTGGAAGTCCCTGACTTGGTTGGCTTTTGCATATTTTAATAAGAGCTCTTTTCCTCCTATACTAGATGAGTAAATGTGCTTGTTATTAAGTGATTTTAATGGTTGTTCTATCATTGTCACTATTATGGTTATATGTTGGTCATAAGCATGGTTTTATGACAAACTTGAGTTGTGGCCCTCATCATGTTTTGATTAGTAAATGAATGAATAATGAATGTATGACCTAATAGATGATATTGCGACTAATATGAGAGAGCATCATACTTTCTTGACGATTCTCAGATAAGTATGAGACCCCTATGTCCAGATGTGTATTTATGACTTGTACATTACTTCATGATGTGTTTAATGAAATGTATGTCATGGTTAGGCTTGGTTAGACCAAGTCCTTGATCAAGTTTTATGTTAGAAGCTTTGTCTTTGCGACATTTATCGTTTTGGAAAGTTTCATCGAGTTTTGGGTAGTGACTTGGAGTTTAGCCCTAAAAAGGTGACACAAATTTCACGGTCTCAAGCACAGAATTGGTTGAAAAAGATTGCAGTCGCACCCTTGCAGTGGTTATGCATGCGACTGGAGGCCCGCAGTTGCATGGATGCAGGCTTGTGCATGCGACTGGGAGTCCAAATCAATGAAAAGGCAAGTTAACTTAGGGTTTGGGCCCCTGGAAGGGTGGTTTAGCCCCAAGGTGTCCTATAGCACCCGAGGAAGGTCAGTAAGGTTTTGTTTTGTTGATTCCACTTCCTTAAGGTGATCTAGGAGGTTGAATCATATCATAGTAACTCTTCATCACATATTTACCCCGATGGACCAGTAAACTTAGGTAAATGCGGGAGGAAAGTATTACATAATCAACAATCTTTATATTTATACAAATTCTTTTCATAAAATTAACATTAACATAAAAATAATGTAATTCAAAATCTATAATATATATAAAAATCTATATTTTTTCTATTATATACTTATCTATTTAAATCATTTAAAATATATATTTAAATTTAAATTTACATTTATATTTCTTATAATTTTTAATAAATTATCTTTAAACTAAACGAGACATCATTATTGCTCCCATCTTGACTATATAACTTATGTTTATATTATTAAATTTATATATGGGATTAATATTTAAAAAAATTATTATTATTATTATTGTTATTATTATTATTATCATTATAAAATAATTTTAATTGTTATTATTATAATGAGTAAATGTTACTATAATTATTAAGTGTTTTTATGGCTAAAAACACCAAGTTAATAGGAGGTTATAAGGTCAATTCTTCTCGACCCTGTTGATGTTACATACTGCTAATAAGCCAAAAAAAATGATCATTTTCGGTGGATTTGTTCAGATATTTCCCATATATATATATATAGGAAATTATGAAATGTGTACTACTACTTTTAGTGCAAATATGGTTAAATCAAAGTTTGAATTAATGACTTTTACAAAAGTACACTATGTCGCCAATTAATCAACACCCTAAGAGCTTCCTTAACAACATTTTTACCATCATGCCTTAATCAATTTATTGTTATATCTAAATTTATTTCTTTATTTACTCTTTTCTTTTACATTCAAATTCATTTCATTAATTGCTACTCTTACTTTATATATATACAAGTTGTCTTTAATGCGACTTTTTGGAATATTTTCCTGTGGGTTTTCCGGTCTATTTTCTTTAAAATCCGGCAAGAATTTATTGAAATCACAAGCTTGATGGGTAACCCCTGCATATTCGAAGTGCCCTAAGGGTTTTTCAAGGTGTTGAATCTATATATGTAGTAAAAAACCCAGTATAAATAACAGAAATCAAGATTTCACCTCAATTTTTTCCACCGGATTCCAACACCGAAAAGTCCAAAAAGTCGCAGTAAAGGCACTCAAATATATAGATATATATATTATATTATATATATTATATATAATATATCTATATATATAGAGAGAGAGAGAGAGAGAGAGAGAGAATAATGTCCACTAAGACTAATATGTTCTATCTCACCTTAAGAAAAATTAATTGAGATTATTTAGCATTTTATTTCTATGGTCGAAAAGAAGGGAGAGAAGCCTTCCTAGGTTTTCGTAGTTTTGTTGAATTAACAAGTCAAGAAGGTTGGTAGTGTGGAAAAATGTCATGAAAGTTGTAACAGATGTGAGTAAGCGCTGATCAACCCAAAAGAAAGTGATTTTCATCTTCAACACTCTTAGTATCATAAAGGCGACATACTATTTTGTCCCAAGGCATTTTGGGAATAGACCAACAACTGATTTTACTTTGGAGCTCATGAGAATTAGTTATTATCTTGGCAATGTTCATTTTCTTCTTAGCACTGGTCAAGAGAGAAAGATAATTCTGGTTTTCAATATTGGGACTAATCACCTCCTTATAGTACCTTAGCTTCCTTTTCCCTCTAACTCCTTATCGTCCCACAACTTATCCTCAAATTCTGAAGTAATAATATTTTTAATATTATACTTATTCTTCAAGATGAACTCATTCTTTACCCCCCCCCCATTGGTCTAGCCAAGACTGGGCATCCTTATGCTAGCCTTGCTTGTGCTAGAGGTAGGGGGTTTTGGTTAGAGTTAGAAGCAATTTTAGGATACCTTTTGGCATCCATGTTGTATAACTTTTTCTTATATATGAGATGACTAGCCATAACCATGCTTTTAGTGGGGGAAGAATAACTTCAATCAGGAGGATATGGTAGGGAGTATTTCCTTTAATCTTGAGGTTGTAGGTTATAAATTTATTTTGGATCAACTAAATCTTCCTAAGTGATTCTTTAGATATAGTGTAACCTCGAACCTTGCATCCACATAAAATAACAGGGGTGATGAGAGTCTCAAAGAGGATTTTTTTTTTTACTCTGTGCCCAAAGATCTGTCAACTTACAATTGTTTTCATGCCCATAATACGCTTTCTAGACTCCATTTATTCATTTCTCAATGCTATAATTCCAATTGAACTAATGGTGAATGTCAGTTCCCAAATATTTGTGTGAAGAAACTTTCTCCAAGTAGTTATTACCATAAATGAAGTTATTGCAATTGATCTTTTTGGATTTAATTATCATGACTTTTGTCTTGTCGACATTAACAACCATAGACATTTGGAAGCAATAATCTTGAAGGATTCTAAGATGCTTGTCAAGATCGCCATGACTCCTAGCTAAAAGAACGATATTATAAGCATAAAGGAGAAGAGTAATGACCAAACCATTGAGCATGGGCCCATCACATCGTGTAGCTTCCAAACACTCTTATAGCTTATCAATGTAAAAGCCAAAAAGGGTAGAGGATATGGGACACCCTTGCTTAACACCAATGTTGCATGTATTTCCTTTTGGCCAACCCTCAATGGTCTTAATCTTGGAAATAACATTATCGTATAGCCTAATTACAACATCTCTTAGTTTGGGAGGAACCGTGATTTCTTCTAGCCTCTTCCATATCTTACCCAAGGAACTATGTCAAAAGATTTTCTAAAGTCAACAAAACAACAAAAGAGATCAGTCTTATTATTGCTACATTCTTCTGCAATGATCCTAAGAGTAATAGGATGGTCTATAGTTGAGTGATGTCTCTTAAATCCAGCATGCCCTTTGGCTCTTTTACAATGGCTTCCAACCAAAGGCTAATCTTCTTTTCCAAATGACCCCATTAGCTTTGCTAAAATGTGGCTTATCATAATCGTCCTCCAGTTAGAGGGAATGTTTTAATCTGCACTTTTAAAGATAGGCACAGTAAGGCTTTGCATGCAAGGCTTAAGGAAGCCTTATTTCATTGTTAGATTGAGGAGTTTGTGTAAATGAGGGCTGAGGATAGACCTTACCATTTTGATAATTTAATATTGGTAGCCTTCAATATCCCTAACTTTCTCATTAGCAAGTTGCTTGATCTCAAACTCAACGTTTTCCAAAGAGAAGATATCATCCTTTGTAGGAGTATTTAAGGTGGTGTCCACAGCATCATGAGAATCATAAATATTCTTAAGATAAATATTCTAGTTCTTTAATAGGATCAAATTATTTTCTTTTGTTTTACGAACAAGAATTTTCCTCCAAAACTTTATGGGCTCAATTTTAGAAAGGTGAAGGAAATGCTCTTCCATCCTATTTATATAGGATCTTTTCTTTCTTTTAATAAGAACTTTGTAAATATATATTTTTAAAGCTTTACAGTTTCGTTAAGAGCATCTCTAATCGCTTTCCTCGCAATTTTACTATCATTATAATACTAAGGGTGGGAAGTTGTGTTCTTCTTTTTACAAGACACCTCGAGAGAGAACTTGTTAATGGTAGTGGAAAAGGTTGTAGTCAAATTCGAGTTGTTGTGATCAATGTTATCATTATACGCCAAGTAATCTAAAACCCTATTTAAATCCTTTAAGAAGAGATCTATTTTACTCATCTCAAAAAAAATATGCCTTTTACTCTCATAATTCTCTTGCATATGGCTAGTATGAATGTTAAGGTTTAGAGTTAAGGTTAGAGGTCTATGGTCAGAATCAAGCTCATGGTCATCTAGGAGGTCAAATTTTACGATGTGGTTGAGAGCATGGATATCATATATCTCATAATCCATAACACTACTGCCAAGTGCATGAATATAAGTCATTTGGTTGGAGGTTGGCCACTTATTAATTCCAACACAAATTATCAGGTCTTGGGAACTGCAAATCTCGATTAGCCTTGTACCAAATAAGTTCTTAGTGATGTCTTCAGAATTTATTTTGAATCTACTAGCTAAGTCAAAGTCCTCATCTAGCCAAAGAGGATTAAGGTGAGAGTTATTAATTAGGAGAGTAGCTTGATTAACAACAATTCGTACATTGAATTCCCCTAACCAGAGGATATTACTTTCATTCCTTAGACTATGAATATCTTATTCTAAGAATATATATATTTATATATTAGAGAGAGGAGAGAGAGAGTCACATTTAATAGTAAATTGTTTTTTTTTTTTTTTTTTTAGAGGTTGATCTTTCTCTTTAAGGATAATCTTTTTTCACATTTTAAAAATCTTTTTGTTTAATCGTTTTTTTTTTTTTTTATGTGGGTGGAGTGTCCACTAGAGATATTGAATGTTTCTAGATTTTTCACACTAAAAAAAAAACTCTAACAATATTATTAGAACATTATCCATATTAACTCCAATTTTCATAACATTAATTTAAGTACTTAAGATAAGAATGATGGCAACAAAGTCTACGGTTTCTGGTTGTTTTGTATTTTCTTTCCCTGTCGTTTCCATGTACCAGGGCCTGACATCCCTCTCTGTGTAGGTTCCATCAAGGGGCATTATGTCTCCTGGCTTCTTTTGTTGCGTAAACTACCTTTCCTAATGGCCCTTTTTTATGGTGATTCACGCCCCCATTTGTTGCATCACCATAATGTTTTCTCTAGAAAAAAGGAAACAATGGTGGAATCTATAGCAAATGATCCCCCTTTCTGTGATATCAATAGTATTTAATCCCTTTCATCATCTGAAATCACACTTCAATTTTGTTTATTGAGCGAACTGGTCATGCAAAGGATGGTGATGAAGCACAACGAAGGATACTATCTTGCCCTCTACCCTATTTTATTCCTTTGCACATATACACTCTATATTTTGGTTGGTGGTAAGAGCTGAGGCAAAGCCTCCTTTCTTTGCTCTGTTAGTTTCATTTAATAAATCTCTCCCACCTTCATGCTCCGAGCATTTTGCTTCTTAAGAAGAGAATAAACAAAATTGTTTGTTCCATATTTTTATTAAAAGTACTAAGATGCAAACATCGATTTTTTGGACAAAAAATACAACATCTATTTTGTCTTTGAAGCAGTCTATTGTAGATAAATGGGCTTTTCCTGCAAACCTCCTAAGTCTGCAATATGAAGGCAAAGTTCTTCAAGATTCAAATAAGCTCAAGGACTATGGTATCCCAAGAAAATCCTCCATAATACTAACATCAAGGTTGTCTGGGGGTTCTCAAGGTGCCAAGATTTCATCTAGGAACTTGTTTTCTTTCAAGGCAGTTGTTCAAGGAAGTCATTAGCCATGGCAGAATCAAGTCAAAACTTGCGAGGTCCTTACATTGTAGATCAAATGGAGCAAAATCCTTATATGGAAGTCAATCTTCGTGAGGTATATTCTCTCTTTTTTATTCTCCATTCTAAAGTTATCATTTGCATATTTAATGGTTACTGGCCTAAACCGAAATATTCGTATCAGCGAATTTTCTCTATGTTGACACCTAATTGTGAAATTTATTTATGCTCAAAAAGTTTTTTTCATAATCCAATTTGAAACCCAAAAGGTTTTGGATTATGTTCACAATGAAGGCCCTTGGTTCTAGGGATAGGCTGATTTATTTATCACTCCATGGTTCCCAGAGTTTGACGCAACAACCATGGTGGTCTCAACCATGTCGGTGTGGATTAGGCTCCCAAATACCTCCTCCCTTTCTAGCATCACAAAGGCCTCTAGTACATTGGAAACACCTTGGGTAAATTCCAAAAATGGATTTGGAAAGAATTGATAAAGATGTATTTACCTTCGCCAGAATCTGTGCGGAGGTCGACCTTAGCAAACGTCTTTTGGATCACATAATATTGAAACACCAAAAATTTAAATGGTCACAAGTCTTAGACTATGAAAATACAACCTTTTGTTTCCAAGTTTGCTTCAAATAGGACGCCTACGGAACACATTTCCTCAAGTGAAGAAGAGTCCAAAAAATGAAAAAGAGACAGTCCAATAGGCCAAAAGGTTCAGAATTTTCAGGACCCCATATTTCGGAAGTCAAGGAAGAAGATATGAAGGAAATCCATATTGTCTAATTAGCAAAGGATGTTATCGCCCAAGATGAAATCAAATCGGATGGGGAAACAATGACATATTCATGAGCAACTCTTTTTTATTTTTTTGTTTTGTTGTTGTTGTTGTTGTTGTTGTTGTTTGAAAGGGAGGAAGGCTAAAGTATTTAGGCATGGGATGAGAATGGGGAGACAAAACGAACCCATGTTTCAAAGAGTTCAAATTCTGAAAAACATGCTCCCCATAAGGAAGATAAACCAGAATTGGCTTTGGTTCCTTTTGAACCAACTACAGATGGTTGGAAAAAAGAACAAAAAAAGGAAAAGGAAAAAATTAAAAAATAGATGCAAAATGTGAGATTTAGCTACCTTCTTCCCTTTGATGTATGATTAGTTGTCAGTTTCTCTTCATAGTTTTTGTGATGAGAGACATTTTTATTTTGGAATGCTTTACAACATATGCAAAAAGTAATTTTATTTTTCCTATGATGAATAAAATTACGCATCATTTTCTTCAGAAAAATGAAGTATTTAATTCTTAAATAAATTAAATAAATTTAATGTATAATTATTAAAAAAAAACAATTTCATCATAATTAAGTTTTATGAGTCATGTATATTTTAAAAAATAATAAATTTCATAATTTTTTTTGTAAGCAGGCCAAAATCTTTATATTTTTAAAAATTTATGTAAGGTACAAACCATGGAGTTTTGGAATAGTTTGTATCATGGAGTTGTTTGCAAACATAAAAACATGTGTGTTACGAGGAAAGAATTGAGGAGACCATCTACCTATGAGAGGGAAACCAAATGGTATCCCAAATAGTTTTGAACCATAATGGTGACAAAATGACACCAAAACAAAGTAGACATGACCGAAACTAAGTAAATAAGAGCAACTAAATGACATGTAAAATTGAGACTCTGAGAATGACTGTCCTGGGAATTTAGCATGCCTATTTGGGGTGTTCCTTGTCCTTGGTCTAGGTGAGATGTGATTATTCCTTTAGAACCTTTCCTTGCAAAGTATTTTCCTTCCTAACTTGTTCCTACTGCTCTAGGTGGAGGAAGGGGTCATTATATGTTAGGTCCGTATAATACTAGTGATTCCCCCGTTACTATTGTCATTGTAGCCCTTATTGTTATTGTTGTGCCCCTATTGTTATTATTGTGCTCCATAGAAGCCCACTATTGTTATTTTTGTGCCCTTATATTATTATTGTTATGTCAACTTTGATTATATTGTGACCCTTAGACTCCTATATATAGAAAGGAGGTTTTGTCATTTCAAAGAGGCTGATTTCTAAGTCGTTGATCTATCTGTTCTATCTTTTTGTGAGCTGGTTTCATAACATTTGGTATTAGAGCTTTGGATTCTAGGGTTTTGCTGCTCCAAAACAGGTCATCGTGGAATATTCACTATAATTTTTGTATTTCTGCGACGTTTCAGACACTAAAGAAAACCAATTTGAGTTGAAATCTTGATGATCCTTGGTTCTAAATTTAAGATCTTGTCTTGCAATAGTTTCGGAGATATGATCCAAGGAAATTAGGGTTTTTGCAGGCTCTCGAATTACATCCCAAACAGGTGATCTTGGGAAAATCGTCATAACTTTCTCTGTAAGTATCAGATTGAAATTTTGTAAGAAGATACAAAAAGAGGATGAACTGTATATTTATGTGCATTGTTTTCAGGTCTGAAGGTTCAAATAATGACACTGGCACTTTGTATAAGTTCCCTCTACTGAAAATTTGTATAATCAGGTCATCTTGGGAGATTTTGCATAACACTTCCTTGGAGAATCTAATTTTGATCAAAATAGTGGCGTTGGAAAGAGGACTCAAAGGGGTACTTACCAGAGTTCGCAATTTCAAAGCTTGGAGATCCGAAATTTCAGAGATACAATATCGAGCTCCTACAAAATGAAAAAAGGTGTGCAGTTTTTTTAAAGTTTTGCATAAGTTTGGTTTGAAAAATTAGTTTGAAGGATATCAAAGGGCATAGTGAAGAATAATTATCATTAATTGATGCCCCGAAGAAAGAAAATAGAAACACCTAGTAAGAAACCTGAAATCTTTAGCATGACTCATGAAGAAGAGGAAGAAATGCAACATGATATATCAAAATTATGAGACCAAGTGCAACAAAATTCACTCTCACAAAAAGTAACAGAAGCTAAGATGGATGGTTTAAATAAAAGATGTATAAGCTAATATTAATGATGTGGAAGCCAATATGGATGGTTTAAAGAAAGACGTGGAAGCTAAGATGGATGGTTTAGAAGAAAAACTTAAAGGCAACATGTAATAATTGAAGACAGATTTGACAAAGTTTCTACAAGAAATTCTTACTAATGGTGAAAGGGTAGTAAAGGAAACTCATGATGAGAAAAAAATAAATGTTAATCATGATTTCATAGACTCTAACGTTGGATCGAAGAACCACCATGTTCCAAAGATCGATAGGAGGAAGTTTGGTGGCAAGGATCTCGTAACATGGATACTATAGATGGAGCAACATTTTGATCCCCATAATGTGCAAAACACACAAGAGGTACACATTGCAACTTTATATTTGGAACCAAATCAATTTGTATGTATCAATGGCTTTGCTCTCGTAAATAAATTGTCACTTGGGCAATTTTTACGGATAAAATGATAGCACATTATGAGGATACAAAAATCAACACCTTTTTTAGCCAATTGATAAATCTCAAACAAAAGGGTTCAATGATGGAGCACATTGAGGACTTCCAAAAATTGAATACAAGGGTAAAAGATATTCCATAGGAGCATAGGATTGATGTGTTCATAGGGATTGGATAACATCCAACATGAGGTTTGCCTTTGGAACCTGATTCATTAGAGAAGGCATTCAGGTTAGCAAGAAAAATGGAAAGAAAAATTATGGCAACAAGGAAGCCTACCACTCACAATTATAAAGATGGAAGTGTTGTTTCCCCTAATC
>APFE030587931.1:0-17547 GCA_000404065.3 Pinus taeda | reverse complement strand
CTTTCCATTCCAATGGAAGGTGCTCATGTTGTACTAGGAGTCCAATGGCTACAATCCTTGGGTACAATAGCTTTTAATTTTCAAGAACTTTTCATCAAATTTTCTACAGAAGGAAAGGAAGTTGAATTAAGGGGTATTGTAAGGAAACCAGGAAAGATAATCAGCTCTAATGGTATGACAAAGCTTCTAAAAAAGGAACAAAGAGGTGTAATTGCACAATTATGTTCTCTAGATGTTTCCACATCAGAATCATCTATTTATCCAGATCTCCAAAAAGTCCTGGACAACCATTCCAAGGTATTTGAGACTCCCAAAGGTCTCCCACCTATGCGTGATCATGATCATACTTTTCATCTGATTCCAGGAAGTGTTCCTCCAAACATCAGGCCGTACAGATATCCCTATGTCCAAAAGAGTGAAATTGAACGTATGGTTGTAGAAATGCTAGAGGTTGGTATAATTCAACCGAGTCAATGTTCTTTCTCTGCTCCAGTAGTATTGGTGCACAAGAAGGATGGATCATGGCGCATGTGTCCGGATTATAGGGAGCTCAACAAGCTCATTATTAAAGATAAGTTTCCCATTCCTGCCATTGATGAATTACTGGATGAATTGCATGGATCAATTTACTTCACCAAGTTGGATCTTCGTTCAAAATATCATCAAATCAGAATGAATACTGAAGACATTCCGAAAACAGCATTTAGAACTCATGAGGGTCATTATGAATTTTTGTTCATGCCTTTTGGCTTTACCAATGCACCTTCTACATTGCAAGGTTTGATGAATTCCATTTTCAAACCCTTCGTTAGAAAATTTGTGTTAGTATTTTTTGATGATATATTAATCTACAACAAGTCTTGGAAGGAGCATGTTCAACATGTTGACAGGGTGCTCAAACTATTGGAGGAGAAACAATTATATGCAAAAGTCTCCAAATGTTTCTTTGGAGTACAAGAGGTGGAATATCTGGGTCATATTGTATCTCATGAAGGTGTTATGGTAGAGCCTAGCAAAATTAAAACCATTAAGGAAAAGAAAATCCCCACATCCATAGAACATTTGCGAATATTTCTCGGTTTGATAGGGTATTATCACAAGTTTCTTAAGAATTATGGGAGAATAGCAGCACCTCTAACAACATTATTGAAGAAAGATGCATTTTCATGGACTCCAGAAGCAACAAAGACCTTTGAACATCTTAAAGAGGCAATGCACCAAGCACCAGTCTTAGCTACACCGGACTTCACAAAAACCTTTATTGTGGAATGTAATGCCTCAGGAAATGGAATTGGTGTTGTTTTAATGCAAGAAGAAAGACCCATTGCTTTCGAAAGTCATGCAATCAAAGGAAAGTATTTACACAAAGCTATTTATGAGAAGGAAATGTTGGCAATACTTCATGCACTTAATAAATGTTGACCCTACCTAATGGGAAGACACTTCAAGGTAAAAACGGATCATGATAGTCTTAAATACTTTTTAGAACTTATCTTTAGAAGAGAAACAAAAACGGGTCACAAAGATGTTGGGTTATGACTTTGAAATCATCTACAAAAATGGGAAGCAAAATGTTGTGGCAGATGCACTCTCAAGAAAGGATGAGGATGTGGAAGCATTTCTTTGCACCATTTCTATATCCAACCAGATTGGATAAACGAAGCAAGGGGTGAATGGAAGAATGACGAAGAAGTGTGGGTACTCATTCAAAAGTTACAACAAGATCCCAATACATCTGATACATTTAGCTGAAAAAATGATTCGTTATGGTACAAAGATCGCTTATACCTATGTAAGAATTCCCAAATCAAACAAAATATTCCTATGGAATTGCACACCTCTCCTTGGGCACTCAAACTTTCTAAAAACTTACCACAAGGTTAATAAGGATTTTTTTTGCGATGGCCTTAAATCGGATATTCAAAAGTTTGTGGCAGAATGTTTGGTTTGCCAACAAAATAAAGTTGAAACAATTAAGACCCCACATCTATTACAACCTTTATCCATTCCAAGCCAATGGTGGGAGGAGGCTTCAATGGATTTTGTCACAGGTTTACCCAAGTCCGAAGGAAAGAGTGTTATCATGGTGGTAATTGATAGACTTACCAAGTATGCACACTTTTGTGGATTATCTCATCCATTTAAAGTGAGTACATTTTCTACTACATTTATGGAAACAATTCAAAAGCTACTTGGAAACCCAAAGATTATTGTAAGCAATAGAGATCCCATTTTAACTGGAAATTTTTGGACATAATTATTTTCTTGTCTTGGTACTTAGTTAGCTCATAGCTCATCTTATCATCCTCAATCTGATGAGCAAACTGAGATAGTAAAAAAATGTTTAGAAGGATATCTTCGTTGCTTTGTATCTGATAAACAGACACAATGGGTCAAATGGTTGCCTCTAGCTGAATGGTGGTATAACACTTCCTTCGATACTCCAACAAAAATGACCCCATTTATGGCACTTTATGGATATCATCCACCATCCATCACATCATATTTAAGAGAAAATTCTAAGGTTCAAGCAGTGGAAGATCACATCGAGCATCAACAACAAGTTCTCCAACTCTTAGAGGATAACTTCACTTTGGCGCAAAATAGAATGAAACAACAGGCAGATCAACATTGCAATGAAAGAAGTTTTGATGTAGGTGATTGGGTATTCCTACGGCTACAACCATATAAACAAATGTCCCTCAAGCAAGCTAAGAAGGATAGTAAATTATCACCAAAGTATTATGGTCCGTACAAGGTGTTGCAAAAGATAGGTACTATGGCATACAAATTGGTCATCTAGGTTGAAACATTCTTCCGAGTGCCGAATGTATAAGCCTGCATTATTGTAAAAATATGGCCCTCTCTCAAAAACCCAAGCCTTATCTTCCATATTCAAGAAAATATAGTAAAGAAACCCTTCGGTCCTAATCTGAATTCATTTCACCCTTCGGTTGCCATTTATGTTGTATCCAACGTTGCAACTCCTTCTCAGTAGGCCAACTACCTATGAACTTATAAATGAAAGCAGGGCCTTTCATTCTTTTGCAATGGTCTTCCATACATTTTAGAGGTATAACAAATTTGGGGTTTTGAGTAGCTTTTGGAATGCACATTCCCCCTCAAGTTGGCTTGTCATTTCGCACCTATAATAAAAAATTGTTGTGAGGTTCCACTGCCACTAGGTCAACCACTTTTGTCCATAATTTGTGTTGATTTTCTTATCACAATGTTTCTGAAGGACGAGTGACCAACCCCCCATCAGGACACTCGTCCCTGCGCTTAGCAAAGACATCAACTCCGAAAACACACTTATAAACCTTGCAGATTAGCGAAAATTTCTCAAACCTTACCACCCATAATCAAAACTCACCACATCATTTTTTCATTCATCAACCAATATAATTCATTAACATACTTATCTTCAAAATACAAATATGATAAATTCTTTTTTTTTAATTACTTTTCATGTGGTCTTTTTATATTTACTTATATAAAGGTTAATAAATTACTTAGCAAACAACTTGGATTTTGAAAATCACAACTAAAATATTGTAATTTATTTTTTTAAATACAATCTATGTAATCACTAACTTGTAATAATGTCAAAATAGTTATATAAGTGAATAAAAAATAACAACAAACAAATAAACCATATTTTAATTATTAATAAAGCTGTATTAAATTTACAAAATAGTAAGAAATCAAAAATTTATACAATTTTTTATCATATAGATGTGATTAAATATAATATAAAATAATTATAAATATAAATCAATATAAATTTATATCTTAAAATCTATAGATTGAATGTAATATTAAATATAATATAAATAATTATAAATAAAAATCAATATAAATTTATTTAAACTTAAAAACTCTCAAAACATTTAAAGAGATGAAATTTATCAAAATGTAAAAAAAAATATCTATTTTGGATAAAAAGCTTAAAACAAATTTTTTTCTCAAAAAACTGATCATCAAAATAACTATATACCTATATAAATATAATTTTAATGATCAAACCAAAATGTATATTGATTGGATGTTTAAACCATGAGTAACCCCAAAAAAAGATTTATTTTAATTTTTTCATTATTAATTATTATTTAATTACGCGGTAAGTAGTTTCCCTTTGAAATCCATCTCCCTCTTTGCCGACTTGTCATCTTTGGACACCGTACGCTTAGATGTTAGACAATTAGAAAGACTTGAACCGTTGATCAAAACCGTTACATACAACATATGTGAAGAGAGCTACTGAAGGGACATCGTGAGCGCCGCCCATTCCGGAAAACAGTTACATACAGCATATGTGAAGAGAGCTCGTGAAGGGACATTGTGAGCGCCGCCCATTCCAGCCCATTCCAGATCCTACCACCACAGCTCTGCATTGCACCGTTTGTTCAGCTCATTTTCTTTTCCTGAGGAAGGTGAACAGCCAATTGTATTATGCTACCGGGTTTAGGCCTTAATGTGGACAGTTGGAGATGGATCGGTGATTTCAGATTCTTATGCGGTTGTAATCACTGGAATGGAGTAGCAGGTATGCTATCCTTATTTACTAATATCTACAAAATAGGATATTATCTCTAGAAAGGGAAGGTGAGTATGCATACGGTCCGACTCTGTTTCTACGAGAGGTTTAACAGTTCTTATCATTTCTATTTCAGGGAAATGCAGGGTGTGGGAACGAACTTTGGCGTAGCGTTTCTTTGACATTTGAATGGAGATAGATATCATCATGGAGGTAAAGATCTCTTTGTACTGGGTTATGCTATTAATTTTATTTGGTGAAGATCTTCTTGTACTGGTCCCTACTCTTAATTTTATTTGGTGAAGATCTTTCTGTATGCTTGTCGGTAATTTTGGCCAGCGGATTTTTGACATAACCTTTTTTTTTTTTGAAACATTGAAATTAGCCTTAGGTGAGTGAGTTTGCGTTCCTCTAAAATTAGCCTTAGCTCTGTCATAGGCTTTGCTGTGCTCTATGTCGTTTATGCTCATTATTGTACTAAAACCCTTTTTCTATTTCAGGGTTCGGTTGGTTTGGGTTTGAGTGCTGTTTACATCAATGTGGTTTCAGGCGGGAGAAGAATAGAAGATGGCGGAGGATCAATCTTTTCTCAATTATTTTATTTGATGTGTATGTGGGTAATTGCAGAGGTCGTAGTCGCCGGTACTGCGTCAACATCGACCTTCGCCTCGATGCAAGGTAGGCCGACCCATATCTTGTCATTTTCTTTTTAGAAGTTTTGCCCGGTAGGCTGAAATATACCTTGTCATTTTTTTTTAAATGTTAGGCAAAAAAAATACAATGATCTCTAATTTTAAATGTTCTGCCAAAAAAATAGAATATTCTCTCGATCTTTATGCATATAGCTAGAAATTTAGTGTGAGAATAGAATGATGCTCTTTGTTTCAAATGTTTTGCCAAAACTAGAATGATGTCTCTCTCGATCTTTATCCGAATAACTGGAATGAAAATATTGGCGGAAGTAGCTGTGGACGTAGTCCATACCCAGACATATTGATGAGTAGTTAATGAAGGTGTGAGTGAGAATGGTAGCTACTCCATACCCATAGACATAAATGAGTCGGTAATGGAGGTGCGAGCCGTATCATGGTCAGACCATTCATGTTATGGCAGTGATATCAATTTGATGTGCTTCAGTTTCTGAAACAGTTAGTTTGTAACTTTGTGGTTGAGAATGTTGGCGGAGCTGTGTAGGTTACCCATAATACATATTATTGAGTATGGAATGGAGGTTTGAGCCATACCATGTCAGACCATTCATGGTAGGTCAGTAAAATCCATTTGATGTGCTTTGAAAATAACGTTTTCTTTTTCTATTATGTTTTGCCAAAATGCAAAATGAATGAGTTCTCGATTTTTCGATTTTCCTAGGGAAATTGGAAATTGAGATTCTTGATAAATAAATTCTAAAAATAAATTCTAAACACCAAAACTCCATAAGTTTTTAGAGATTTCAACACAAATGACGCCTCCAAAAAGTGAAAATGTTGCGTAGCTAGCTGTGTAGGTAGTGCATGCCCATAGACCATTCATATTATTGCCAGCGATATCCGTTTTTATGTGGCTTCAGTTTTTGGTTTCGAACAGTTTGTTCGCGTTTGTCATTAAGTTCCTCGCAGCAGTGACTTTATATCCATCCACATGCCATGCTCCGCTGCTCTGCACCTCAAATTCTTTTTAATTCCCATGCAGAATTTGTTGTTTGCTAGTAAGTTGGATCTCATTTGCTCGATCATATCGATTAATTTACATGGGCGGCGCTTCAATTTCTCAGAGGCCCTGCAACAGATCTCCTTCTCTTATTATTCATATTTATATGTGACAGATGAGGAACATGCTTCAAGAACGGTTTGGCAGAACTTGTATTTCATTTCACGTTATTACACTTACCATTAAATATTGAACACAATTTATACTTCAAAAAAAATGTTGCAAGAGGTTTTTAAAAAATTATGTACTTTTTAAAATTTTAATATTTTTTAAGTGAGGCATTTAAAGTATAAAATGTATATATGTTAGTAAATATCAAAACACATTTAATTATATATTACAGTATAAAAATGCAATTTTATTTTTATTATTATTATTAATATTAATTATTAAGTAGGAAAAGAATTAATATATTAGTAAAATATTTGTATATTTAAAAATATATGTAACAAGATTTTTATTTATAAATATTCACTCTTATTTTATGGTAGAGATTTTTAATTTATAAATAAGTTTTGTTACAATATCATAAGTGAATACCATGACTTATTAATACCATATATTAAAAAAAATTATAATTCATGTTCATGTGACCTTTGTTTTAATAATCAATTTAATTATAAAGACATAAGTACTTCTAAAATAAATATCAATATTTTTGGGACTATTGTTAAAAATATTTTAGGATATTCAATGGAATAATTATTAATAATTAAATTAAAATTTTGAAAGCCCTATTCCAAAATAGGGACTACTTAATTATTATTAACCAAAAAAACATTTCGGTATCAATTATAAATAAATATATTTTCCTTTCTTTTGATTGGCTACAGTCTCATGCTTGATCTTATTTTTTCCTCATTGATTTTTTTAATTGAAATGTACTGAAATCTCTTTGCAGGTCCCCAGAAGAAAAGGCCTCGCCCCACTAAGATTGATGAAATTGGATCCCCTTCTGCTCCTGCAACTACACTCGCTTATTGTCAATCCACGGGGATGAAGATTGGTTCTTCTGACAATGCAGATGGCGTTGGTGGGTTTACCAATGAAATTACAAATGTGTTGCCTCGTAGAACTTTTGCAACTCAGAATCATACTACATCTTCGTCCTTTGGTCAGAGATATGGAGAGCTGACTAGGGAAACAGTTACAGTAAGCGAAAAGATTAGTGTTAAGTTTGAGGATCCAGATGTTGTTGGCCCCCTACCAGAGGCAAAAACGACGCATATTCCTCTAAAGGTGGAAGGCGTTTCTGAATCTGAAAGAAATCAGATAGAATCAGAGAAGATTGATAGGCAGACTGATGTATTGCCATCTGAAAATTCAATAGGGAAATTTGAATCTCCAGTGATGTAAGTCTTTCAGAACACAGATGCACATGCATGCAATTTCCTATAGTTAGGATTTTTTTCCCTCCAATTCCTTAATCTGCTTTGTTGGATTTCTATTTGGACAGCTCTCCTTCAATCGTGGATGCTAAGACTAGTTCTTTAGAGAAAATGGAGATAGACCTGATGGTATGTTTTTTTGTCAATTCAATCAACTTTTAATTTTTGATTTTCCCGATAGATAGGGAGGTGGAATAAATAACTATATGATGGGTTTTTGCTCAGGTACCTCCAGAGAAAGAAGCTAACGTTTCAAATATTGACAGTACCGTTGTTGCGGCAGACATAGCCACTACTGAATTGCCAACATAAGGAATTGTAAGAGTGCTTCACTTTCTGCATCCCACATTGTGTAGTAGTTTTTTGAAATATGGGATAAATTTCCTATAGCAAGGATGAAGTATATTAGTGTATAAAAGTTTATTGTAGACACTTAGGTAAGAATGCATGTCATTGCTGAAGTATTTTGTGTAAATTCTGCTTTGTGATTGTAACATATGGGAGTCAGCAGTGCATTTGAAGGCAAATCTATATCAGTAGATAAAGTAAGAGATCAAGAGAAAAGGGAAGATAGTTCAGAGTACAAAGAAGGGGAGAATAGCTCGTGTAAGGGAGACCTCATAGAGGGAAGTGTTGTTGAAAGACATATAAAGGTGGAAAACATTAAGGAAGGAAGTCAAGTAGACAGTATGCGAGGAAACGATAATGATTCAAGCAAATTATTGCCACAGAAGCAAGAGGTAATCACCAAGACTGATTCAAGAATGCAAAAACAAGAGAAACTTGGTTAGTGAACTTGCTCTTTTAGTGACAAGAGATTAATCTGAAAATTCAATTTATGGATTTTGTTTTCTTGCTTGTTTTCCATCTAAAAAACTTCTTCCATTAGTCATGGTCACGTTTTCATACTAATATACATCATCATATTTCTAATTGCTGGGTTCCATCAGATGTTCCATCTCTCACAGTTTCAGCTTCATGTGCTATCAGTTGCTCCACCAACGGAGCTGCTGGACCTTCACCCATATCCATGGCTGTAGCAGGGTGGCCTGGAGCCTTATCTGATCTTTGGTATGAACATCTCTCTACCATGTTATGTTGATCATGTTCTTTTGTTGTTGCTAGTAATAAGCAATCATTTTCTGAGTTGAAACAAGGATTTGTTCAGCAGGTATTTTGTACCAACGGCGGCTACTTGGCCTGGAACATCTCTGCCTAGAATGATGCCTGTTGAAGGAAACTTGATGAAAGGCATACAGGTAGCTAATTTGTTTCCACTGATCCTTTAGTTGTGGACTATTTTAAATTGCATCGTGAGTCCTTGGTGATGAAGAAGGCGGCATGTAGGGTTTCATATTTTATATTTTATTGCGAAGTTATTTGTGGCTTCCTTAGGGTTGATTTTCCCATGCTTTAAACCTGTCAGATCATTGGACTGTCATAGCTGCTAGCGTGCACGTTATCGTTGTATCTATGAATGCGTTTTTCTGCTTCTTGGCTTCGATCATGACCATTTGGGGTGGCCTTCTGCACTTATTTCCATTTGCCTTCAACATCATGAGCTAGAGAGTCTATGATGTATTTTGTCTTATAAGTTGGCATGTGTTCTGTTTGATCATTCTTTTGTGTCTTCGATCATGGTTTCAGTATTCCTAGAGTATTCCTGGATATAGTCTTCCAATTGAGGTATTATATCTGTTAAAATATGTTCAGATTTTCTCATTTTATCCTGTGATGAATCAGTGGGGATAATGAAATGAATGAGTTGGGATATCGGTTTTATGTTGTCCTTCATGAAACATTGTTCAAGTCGGCATCTTTGAGACTTACCAATATATTCTCTGATGAAGGATTCGTGGTAGAAGGACCTTGAAAAAAACCATGTTCCTCAAATTTTGGCAAACATGATTAGATTTCAGAAATGACAAATCAAACACCTGTAACCATCAACGTTGTTAGATTTATCACCAGCAAAATCTAACACTGAAAATTCAAATTCACCAAAGAGTATTTCAGATGAAAATCATTGTGATAATTGAGTAATATGGATAACAACTACAGATCTATAGTACTAGCATTTTTCCAGGGAAAATAACCTTGCAAATTGAATCCCAACAACACCCTCTATGAAGAAACCAAAAATAATAGAAACCCTTGTCTTCTCGTCAGATCTACCAAAAGATTCATATAACCGCAAGTAATTTCAACACTCTCCAACAAGAATCCTTAGCAAACATATCAGTGCAAATTGAATCCCAACAACACCCTCTATGAAGAAACCAAAAATAACAGAAACCCTTGTCTTCTCGTCAGATCTACCAAAAGATTCATATAACCGCAAGTAATTTCAACACTCTCCCACAAGAATCCTTAGCAAACATATCAGTCTTCAACGGTACAAAGGCGAGAAATCTCTTTAGAGATGACTTATTGCTTTGACTCGCTATTTCCAATAATCCATCTTTCACAACCTTAGAAATGAATTGTGTATGCAAATATCCACGCTTACAAATATAGAATTAGATAGAAATGAGGGTGATGAATATGCAATATACAACCAATCAATAGGATGGTCATTTCTATCATTATTACAATCACGCATAAGTCAATGTTATGCAATCAGTGTTACTCTTACATCATCAACAAATCGTCAAGGATTTGTCACACAAGGTTTCTGTCCTGTGTCAAGGTCTTTAGCTATTAGTGCTATTGGTGAAGCTTCAAACCTAGGATCACATCTTGAAGAGAAGAAACTGGTAGAGCCTCCTAATCTAAAGATGAACATCACAGATACCAAAAGAAAAGCTTGGTCTTCTCAAGTAATGGTGCTTCTAATTTTGCTACTCAGGCATGACAACACAAAATTGTACATTGCTTCCTTTCTATTTTCTGAGGGGCAATGTACAGTCTTGGTAGCCACTTGTGATATTAAAACAGTGAGCTGTGAGGTCAATATAATGCTCAGAATTATTGAGACACAAGAGTTGGAGATATTCAATAGACAAAGATGGAGAAGGGAGTTTCAATGGACAATCTGCTTTTAACAATTTCAGCTCACCAAATCAGGAATCGATTTCAATTATTATGCCTCTATATAATTCCTTCTCTGATGAAGGATTCGTGGTAGAAGGACCTTGAAAAAAACCTCGTTCCTCAGATTTTGGCAAAGATGATTAGATTTCAGAAATGACAAATCAAATACCTGTAACCATCAGCGTTCTTAGATTTATCACCAGCAAAATCTAACACTGGAAATTCAAATTCACCAAAGAGTATTTTAGAGGAAAATCATCGTGATAATTGAGTAATATGGAGAACAACTACAGATCCGTGCTACCAACATTTTTCCAGGGAAAAAAACTTGCAAATTGAAACCCAACGACACCCTTTATGAAGAAACCAAAAATACCAGAAACCCTTGTCTTCTCGTCAGATCCACCAAAAGATTCATATAAACATAAGTAATTTCAATACTCTTCCACAAGAACCCTCAGCAGACATATTAGTCTTCCACAGTCCAAAGGTGATAAATCTCTTCAGAGATGACTTATTACGTTGGCTCACTATTTCCAATAATCTGTCTTTTACAATCTTAGAAATGAACTGTGTATGCAAATAGCCATGCTTACAAAGATAGAATTAGATAGAAATGACGACGATGAATATGCAAAGATGTGGTTGAGTTAGAGATTGCAGACTCGGAGGTTTTCTTTATTTCTGGATGAAGTTTGGAGAGATGGTTCCCAGATGATGGAAGAATTTGGTTTGTTGCTACTAACTGACCACTCCAACTCGAGACTTGTAAGTTCAAGAAATCGCAAAGTCCTGCCAGAAATTGGAGTTGCGGAGACATCTATAATAAGGATGGGAGATTTGGTAGAAGAGGAAAACTGGAAACTATTTTTTATTCATCCTTTTCGAATTCCGTGATTCAGTTGGGGCTTACTCACAAGGTTCTTCTTTGGTTGTCCACAATCTGGGAAAGTGTTCAACCTTCAGCCAATTCTTTGTTCTTGATTGGAATATTTGATTACAAGTTATTTTCTCACTGATATACAACCAATCAATAGGATGCTCATTGCTATCATTGTTACAGTCACACATAAGTCAATGTCATGCAATCAGTGTTATTCTTCCATCATCAACAAATCGTCAAGGATCTGTGACACAAGGTTTTTATTCTGTGTCAAGGTCTTTAGCTATTAGTGCTATTGGTGAAGCTTCAGACCTAGGATCACAACTTGAAGAGAAGAAACTGGTAGAGCCTCCTAATCTGAAGATAAATATCACAGATACCCAATGAAAAGCTCGGTCTTCTCAAGTAATGGTGCTTCTAAGTTTGCTACTGAGGCATGACAACACAAAATTGTACATTGCTTCCTTTCTATTTTCTGAGGGGAAATGTACAGTCTGGGTAGCCACTTGTGATATTAAAACAGTGAGCTCTGAGGTCAATATAATGCTCAGACTTATTGAGAAACAAGAGCTGGAGATATTCAATAGACAAAGATGGAGATGGGAGTTTCAATGGACAATCTGCTTCAAACAATTCCAGCTCACGGAATGAGGAATCGATTTCAATTATTATGCCTCTATATAATTCATTCTCTGATGAAGGATTCGTGGTAGAAGGACCTTGAAAAAAACCTCGTTCCTTAGATTTTGGCAAAGATGATTAGATTTCAGAAATGACAAATCAAACACTTGTACCCATCAATGTTGTTAGATTTATCACCAGCAAAATCTAACACTGAAAATTCAAATTCACCAAAGAGTATTTCAGAGGAAAATCATCGTGATAATTGAGTAATATGGAGAACAACTACAGATCCATGCTACCAACATTTTTCCAGGGAAAATAATCTTGCAAATTGAAACCCAACGACACCCTTTATGAAGAAACCAAAAATACCAGAAACCCTTGTCTTCTTGTCAGATCTACCAAAAGATTCATATAACCGTAAGTAATTTCAATACTCTTCCACAAGAACCCTCAACAAACATATCAGAGGATGTGTCATTGATGAGGGCCGAAGATTTCAAAGAGGGGTTCTCGACAACGGCTAGCACATGTGTCCTAGGAAATCTACAGATGTAATTAACTTGAGAAGTTTGATCTGCAGACATAATTCATATGAGAAGTTTGATTCACCTACAAAAGAAGAGAGACAGTGAAACACAACATGACATAGCCTTATAAATTGTAAACCCAACAAGCCATCGAAACCCTAGTCAAAAATCAAACAAAAACTTTTCAAAACAATCGTCAATTTTCCAGAAATCCTTCAACCACATGGAAGAATCGTGAATTTGATATGCATTTTCACCCTCACTGTTTTTGTATTTTCATTAATAAAACATAATATAATTATGGGTTCGGGTTTAGAAATTGTCAAAAATAAAGAGTTCATGATACCAAGATGAAAAATAAGACTCAACCTTAACAAATATCCCTAGACTCCTGAGTTGAATAAACTCCAATGACAATACCTATCTTGTGTCTTAATTAGCAAGGCCCAAAATTATGTGCAATATAAATTCTCTTACCTGAATAAGGAGGAGAAAAATAGAATTCCACATAAGAGACTAATTATTTTAATTAACTAAATAATAATAGAAAGTAAATTAAATCACCTTTATTTTACTAGATTATTTACAATAATTTTAAAGCATACTTTCAGTGTTACAACTATTATTTTTTTATGAATATATGTGATTTAGAAATAAACAAATTCAAATTAAAATTCATTTATTATGATTTTAAAGCATACTTTCAGTGTTAAGCAACCATTAAAATTTTATACATAAATTTGACTCCAGAAATAAATAAATTCAAATTATGAGTAGAATTTTTTTTGGGATAAGTTATGAGATGCAGAAGATTCGTTGTATAATCCTAACCACGGGTATGATACAAGAGAGACTAATTATTTTTATTAATTAAATAATAAAAAAAATAAAATTATGCTTTAGTTCTAATAATCTTCTTCATCTTATTGGAGAGAGACTAATTATTTTTATTAATTAAATAATAAAAAAAATTATAATTGTGATTTAGTTCTAATAATCATCTTTATCTTATTAGATTGTTTACTCTGATTTTAAAGCATATTTTCAGTCTTACACAACCATTAATTAATTTTTATGAATATAAGTGACTTTAGAAATAAATAAATTCAAATTGAAACTAAATTACTATGATTTTAGAGTAAATTCAAATTAACTCACATGTACAATTTATAGTGTTCTTCCTACCTCTCCTCTCCTTTGGCTATAGCTTTCCCATTGAGCAACTTGGTAGCTTCATAGCCATGAACAACTATTTATATGCAATATTAATTCAATAATTAATAAAAAATAGTGTGAGGCACCTTAAATCAATTTCATTTCTACTACATCTTTACATTTCATTTAGATTTTCCCATTCTCATGTCTTATTGTTCCTCAATTTATGCCTTACGGCGTTTCCTTTGCAACATTTGGTACAAATGCTAGTTATAATTGAAGTTGATTCCAGATTTGAACTTCAACCACATGAAACCTATATTTCAGAGAATATACACTTGAGTATATTAAAATTTTCAAATTACTCAAGTTAAAATTTACCGATTTACTAAAAAAAACGAAGAAGAAAAAATCTGTAAATAAAGAAAGAAGAGGAAACCTGAAAAGTACCTGTGAAATTTACTCACGGCCTCCGACCGCAGTGCGCTCGCCCGCCTGTCAAGATCTTCAGCCACACACCGCAGTGCGTTCGCCCACTTGTAAAGAGCTTCAACCTGCCACCGCGCATTTGCCGACCTGTCAAGATCTTCAGCCTCCCTTCGCAGTGCGATCGCCCGCCTGACAAGATCTTCGGCCTCCCACCGCATTGAGCTCGACCGCCTGTGAAGATCTTCAACCTCCGACGGCGGTTCATTTTCCCCCATAAAATTCTCCGACTGCTGTTCGTTTTCCCGCCCGAAATCTTCATCCTCCGACTGCGATTCGTTATCCCCCATAAAATTCCCCGAATGCTGTTCGTTTTCCCCGTCCAACTGTTGTTCTTTTCCCCGCCTGAAAGCTTCAACCTTCCATCGCCGCTCGTTTCGCCCCTTAGAATCTTGGGCCTCCACTTGCCATTCGTTTTCACCATTAAAGCTTTCATTTTCCAAGTGTTGTTCATTTCTCAGCCTGAAATCTTTACCCTCCACCTGCAACTCATCCAACTCCTCTTTCCACAACTTCAAATCTTGAAACAAGTTCAATTCTATCAAATCGCTGGGAGGACGTTCAGAGCTTGGTATTCGAAGATTAGCTGCCTGTGCCAACCCCCTTATGCTCTTAAGACTGCAACATCCAGAAACCCGGAGATGCACCAAAGATATCAACGTTTCAGCACCTGGCAACTCCCCCACTGCTTCACACATTCTCATGTCTAGTTCTCTAAGTTTTGCTAGACCACAAAACCCTGTTACTTGCTTCAATGCATCACATCCATTCAAGTCTAGCAATATTAGTGTTGTGGGCAATGCTCCAATCTCCACCAGTTCTGAACAATCGCTGACGTCCAGCTGACAAAGGTTGGGGCAAACGCCTTCCGCAAAAGATAATTCCTTTATTCTTGTACCGTGCAGGTCTAACTGTTTGAGTCGAAGAAACATGCACTTGGGAATAGCAGAGTCCAACAATCTGTGCTCACTCTGATGTACTGATGCAGCTTTTCTCTCAACATTTTCCACCCTGCCAAATGGCACTTCTCGCAGCGGACAGTTAGTTACTTTTAAAATTGTAAGACTCTTTAACTCTCCTAAACTTGCTGGTAAATACTCAATTCTTCCACAATCTATTTTGAGATTTTTCAATTGTTTCAACTCTGCAACTGAGGCCGGCAAACATTTCCAAATCCTGCCAAAGAGTGTCAAGTGCTTTAAGCTCCTTAGCTTACCAAGCGAAGGAGGCAGCATTGCCGTAGAGGATTCCTGAAAGGATACTCTAATACTTTCCAAGTTACTTAAGTTTCCAATATCACTTGGCAATTCTTTAAGGTTTGCATTCCACAAGGAGAGTTTTTCCAGGGACGACTGCTGTGTGACCTGAGGAGGCAATACTTCCATTAGCTGACAATCTGAAAGGTCTAAGCTTTCGAGCGCTCTGATATTCCCTAGAGTTTCCGTACTGAGGGTCAACTTGGAGCAACCCTTCAAAGAGAGATATTTAAGTCTAATTAAACTCCCGAAATATTCCGGCAGCGTTTCTAAACGGGAGCACCCATACAAGCTAAGATACTGGAGGTTTGTAAGATCCCCAAAAGAGTTTGGCAGCCTTTCCAAGTCACAGCTACCAGTCAAGTTAAGATGTTGGAGGTTTGAAAGATTCCCAATCGCATTTGGCAGTAACTTCATGCTCACACGCATTCTCAAATGTTTCAGGGAGCGGAGAAGAAAGAATTCTTATGGCAATGCTTCAATAGCGTATCCCAGTTCAATCTTTTCCAGGTGTTTTAACATCCCAATAGACTTCGGCAACTGTAAATGGGCTACATCGATATTCAGCTCTCTCAACTGCATAGGTGCCTACAATGAATTGTTCGTTTTAAATTTAAAAACCTCTACTTGCTATGAAAGGAGAAAAATACACAATCTTTTAGTCACTGAAATGAACCATAACACAACACATAAACTTTTAATTATCGAAAAGAACCAGACCGCAACAAAAGAAGTACCTCACTGCCACTCTCCCACAGTGTTTCCAAGTGGATCTCGCTGCCAAAGATTTCTAAAACTCGCAAGTTCTTTATTGGAATACTGGAAGGCAAAGAAAAGTAGCGACACGGCCGATCAGAGGAAACAACTTCTGTGCACCCAACACGTGATGAAGAAGCAATTTCGTGTTGAAATTATAATTTCACCACGCGGTCAGCAGTCAACGGCAACTCAAAACCACCGAAGCAAACCTAAACCGCCGGGTAACTCATCGCACCACCTTTCGGCCTGAAGTGGTTTCCGGACATGGTGGTCCGATGCTGACAACTGTCCAACTTTGACGTAAGCCTCAAGCACTTTTCGGAAGGTAACTTGTGGTCAACTCACCCCTTTCGATATTGCTTTCACCCGTCCATTTACCTCCAGCATTTACGTCCGTTGATTTACCAAGTTGCACGATGGTTTAAAGTAAAGTGAGAAAGGGTGTTCCGATATGAAACCTCCACCGTTGGATTAACGCTAAGTCTGTCCGCCGTCTGATCATGAGGAAAGTACACGGGCCTGTTGACAATTAAATATATCCCATACCCTATGTTTATTATTATGTCATATGTTTGGTAATTTCTTTAATGTTTTCATACGGCGAAGTTAAATAGGAGTATGGGCGAAGTATTTCGTGAGTTTTTATTTTATTTAATATATGTTTTTTAAAAAAAAAAAAACGTTGACCTTTTTTGTTATGTGAAAAACAAAAACACCCACGGGGATTATATTGTGTGAGTTGCATACGGGGAAGTCGTGAAGCCTGTTCGCAGCAGCGAACGAAAACTAGAAAAGTCACAGAGGTTGGATTTGTTTTGGAATGAAAAAAATGCAGCAGCAGTGAATGAAAACCAGAGCGTAAATATTTTATTGCAGGGGAGGAATGCATAGAAGTGCATGAATATTTTTGAGTTGTAATGTAAATGAAATGCAAAGAATGCACAGCAGTGCAGGAGGAGAAGTAAACTAGTGGATAGTTTTGTTCAAAACATGTATTGTTTCACAGCAGTGAAAAGGTAAATCTGTAACTCCTTGTAAGTTTTGTTTTCACACAGCAGTGAATGTAAATGAAATATTTACACACAGAGGTGTAAAATTTCATAGGAGGAAGAGTAACTTATGTGAAAATGTTTTGGTGAATCCCTCTGAGTGAAAGAGGATGAATATGTAAATGTTTTTGTTTAAT
>APFE030587927.1:73252-115385 GCA_000404065.3 Pinus taeda | reverse complement strand
ACAGGCATAGATTTGAGCTCAGATTCTTAATGGTCGGCTTTTTAATGTAAATATAAATAATAAAATTGAGTAAAATAAAAATATAATATTTTTTGAAATGTTGGAGCCCTTTATCCCTCTATTTTTTATAATCCATAATGACTATTAAGACTTGTTAAGAACATCATGTAAGTCTCCATATATATTTAGATCTCTTACATCAATTATGGAACCTTAGAAAATGGTAGTGCTAGTTACTAACTTAATGAATATTATATAGATCCTAACACAACCACTCAAAAGATGACCATTCCCAAGCTAGTTTACAATGGTTGTGAATATTGGTTTAGAGTAGGATACAAGCTATAATGAGAATATTTTTATTTTATAATTTATATTTATATTTTTTTCATTTCAAATTCTTTTTAGGTTTTAGGTTTTAGGTTTATTACAAAGTTATTTAGAAATATTAAGTTGAAAAACTTTTTTTACAAATAAATTTAATTCAGAAATTCTTATTTTTAAGAGGATGAAAGATATATGAGGCTATAAAATAAACACAAGAGGGATTTCATATTATTAAAACATCATATATGTTAAATAACAACATGTCACATACTTTGTTGGTTGGTTGGTAAAATTATATGATTTGAAATGGCCATATACTAAAGACTAATATAGAATTGATTAGCCATTAATGAGTTTGAATGTTAACTCAAAGCACAGAAATAGAGGAAAATTGCTTGAACAGAACACTTTAGGATAGTTGATAAACCATAAGTAAGATGCAAAATAGAAGTGAAAACAACAAATACACATATATACTAGACAACAAGATTGATTACGGAGTTCATCCCTCATGGACTACGTCTACGGGTCCCCTTTGAAGACGTGCAACTGTTTTTATTAGGAATTAAAAGAAGAAGTTGATTACATAGTGATTTGGATAGATTGATCTTGCACACAAGAATTTATGACCTTTGTCAACAAATAGCTCTCTCAACGAGTTTCCGCTTATGATTTCCATATCCGACTTCGGATGCTCCCGAAACACTAAAAACAAAATCGCCTCTATCCCTCAACAACCAGCATACAAAAGCTCAAAACCACTCAAGCTATTCTTCAATGAGAAAAACTACCTCTTATAGGCCTGTAAGCACATTCAAACCTCCCTCACTGCATTTGAGGTGAATGAATTGACTTTAGTGTTTGAATGTGTTTGGTTTTGTCATGATTTGCCACCTTGGTTCATTAGGCCATGGTATTCGAATTAATTTATAACAAACTAACAATATAAAACCCACTTTGGACCTCAGAATACCTCGAAGACTGTTATCGATTAGCTAACTGGGTGGAAGGCACTCAGTGTGCATGTAAACAGGTGTTTGCATAGTGGTTATCTCGGTGGTTTTAGGTTGCGGCAGTTCCGCTAACCATCTACCGTAGCAGTTGGAGGTGGCATTTATCCCGATGCTCACATATCACTGCCACTGCCTAAGTGTAGTCGTCCAACGAAACCGTGGAACAAACCTTGAATGCGCCGCTATACTTGCAAGTGTTCATATGTCAAGTCTTACTCCGCTCAGTTAAGGACTAGCAGTTAGGGCTAACCTCCACCTAACCTCCTCACATGGATTTTTCTGTGGTGGTTCCGACATGGTTAGCTGCCAATGGTTTAGCTATGTTATATTTGATTTATAATGGTTTGATTATAAACAAATATCGAGAGTTAAGTTTAGGTAATGGATTTTGCATGGCTTTAGGACTAGGTTTGGTAGGCTAGTGTTTTAGGTACATTTGTACTTAGGTTTGAGCATTTGATACATAGTTGTAGCTTAGGGGATGGTGTTTAGCATTGGATTAGGGTTTGTAGAACTTAGGCTTAGGGTCACATAAGATTAATACATAGACTAGGATTTATTTTAAAAACCCATATGTACAATTTTGTCAGAATGCAACGTTCACAAAATTTGTTACATGATGACAATAAACCCATGTTGATCATCGACAAACGGCGATATTGATCCTCTGCCATGACGATAACCCATGCACATTGTTGACTTCAGCTATCTTTGCAACGACAACTCGAATGATGAATCTATGCCACTAACGATAGTGATGTCGACACATCAAACCTTCAAAGTCAAACAACAAAACACGTGTCGTCGACCAAACCCTGGGGAACTATTGATGAAATAAAGTTGACAACCAGGTGCTAAACCATCTTCTCTAAATACCATGAAATCCTATGAACATTACCTGAACAACCTCATCATAACCAACACTGTCGATATTGAATGACACCTATGAATACTCATGACGACACTTTAAACACTTGTGCAATTGAATTGACGAATCCTCTTGGATCATTCCTCTCCACTTGAAAGCTTTTAGACCACAAAATTTTGACTAAACAAATAGTCGATGAGGGTATAACTCCCTCTCTTTCCACCTTGACTTGATGATGTACCAATGTATTTGATCAATCACCTACAAGTGATGACCCTTATGATGCTGACCATGATACCTTTTGATTCGGTGATCTATTTTTCCCATCCGTAGTATGAACAACTTGCGACAATGGGCAAACAACTTGTTATCAACATGGAAATTGAATTCTTTCCATGAAGAATCATGAGTTAGTGATTCAAACACATCTTTGAAAATAGTATTTGTAGAACTTTGTTCAATACATCTCATGGGTATTAAAAATCTACTTTCAAGAATAACTGAAATATTCAAAGACTCCTGTGATTTTGACTTCACATCAATTACTTGACTTCATTTACTTTCCTGTTGAGTGATTACTAGGTGAATTTTCTAAACATAACTCATCCAGCTGTGATGAAATGACTGCTACAACTTAGTTTTATTTTGAAAGTATCTAAGTAATTCTTGATTTCCTTGAATCATTAATTCACTTAATGCATTAGTTTTCAAATCATTATAAGGAAACTTTAGATCTACTTTCGAAAATGCTTTGTCATGAAAACTTATAGACTTACTCTCCACATGAAGAGAGGCTCCATTACTTTTTAAAGCATCAAATGATGATGCAATACCAAAGGAATGTAACATTGTCTTTCCCCAATACTCACCTACACCACTGAAACTGAAAATAAACATACTATCTGAAACAACTCTCTGATTAGACTCACATGTACCATTCCCTGCAATACACTGTTGATGATGATAGTTTCTAGAATTCAGTTGAACGAATGAATTGAGATTTATTCGGACTTTAAGAAGATGTTCATAGGACATTAAATGTATCTCATGTTGCTTATCGTGTTCATGAATAAGATTTCTTAGAATAGAATTAACCACCTTGACCAATTGATCTATAAACTCAATCTCTCATCTTGAACAATCATCCTTATGTTGTTCCTTAATAGACATGAGTACATATTTACTTGAACTTATTAACTGCTTAACTTGATGTAACAATTAAATCCAAGTTTGATTTGACTTTATGTACCCTAACAATAAATTCAACCCCTTCTTTCCTTAGGTGATATTTATGTTCTCTTCTGTAAAACACTGCATCTCTATCATAAAGATAAGGACTTCCTAAGACAATTCCACATATGTCTACTCGGACTACATCTAACTCCACTTCATCAATGTACTTATATGTGATTGCAAATTTTAACAGAAAATACTTTGTGACATGTATCTGAGTTGATTTATTAATCCAACCTAATGGGTATGGTCTTGGATGATTCCGTGTCTCCAATCCAAATTGACTAACTAGATGTTTAGATATTAAATTTGCTTGTGGTCCACTGTCAAACATCATGTCAATAGTTGTATGCTTAGAAGTTATCCTCATGTGGAAGAGTTCAACTCTTTTATCATCATGTGGAGGATTTATGTTTGAAGAAGATACATTAGTTTTCAAACTTGAACGAGTATCACAAGTTTTACCTATCGTAACCATGGAGGTTGTCCTCCTTTCATCACCTGAATCTGAACCTAGATCCTGCTCGATTGCTACAGTGGCCTTCTTGTCATCCTTCACCTGAAGGAACTTTTTGGGCTTAAGTTCTGAATGAAGTTTCCAGCACTTCGATTCATCATGATCGATTCTTTGGCAATGAGAACAAGTACGTCTTTCCTTCCGTTCGATCGTTGATTTCTTTCTCTTCAAAATGCTCTTCCCCTTACTATAACTAGAATCTATGGTTTCCAACTCTTTGGATGACTGAGATGACAACCTGAATGGTCTGCCACCTAATTCAATATGTATGGCCTAAACACACACCTCATAAAAATCATCAGGATTAAACAGGAATAAAGCATGCTGCAAATATGAATGTAAATTGTCAATGTATTTTAACAAAGTTTCACGTATATCCAATGAAATACCATACGCCAATAATTTCTTTCTGAACTCCTGAGTAAACTCCTAAACACTCTGCCCTTTACGTTGCCTTAGATGTTTCCAATCAATAACATCTTACTGCATGTATCCTAAAGGATAGAATTGTTTCCTAAGGGCTTTCAAAAACCTAGACCATGAAGAGATGACTTTTCCTTTACGCTTGACATCTAACTGAGTTTTACTTTCCCACCAGATTAAAGTTGTTCCCCCCATTCTAAGTGTAACTAAATAAATTTTATTTTTATCTTTATAAATGTTCTGAATTCGACAATACACTTCTAACTGCTTTATCAAGTTATCTAACTTTTCAGGATTCATTTCGCCATCATAAATAGGTAACTCAAATTTAACATCAAGTTTCAAAAGATATGTTTTCTTAGTTTTATTTTCTCTTTCAGTTTCTACACTGGAAGAAGAAGATGATGGAGATTATGGAGGTGAAGGAGGTTTATCAATCTTCCCTTTACCTTTGTCATTCTTCGATGCCTTTGAAGAAGAAGCATCTCTCACCTTCTTGTCTTTATACAATTGTCCCAACATATGTTGCATGGTTAAGAATGCCTACAGAAAATTCTCTTCACTCATCTTAGTCTCAATGTTTTCACCTACATTTGGTCCTAACATGGTCAGTCTCTAAACGCTTGTCACTTTCCAATCTCTGGATTGATCTGCTCAAGGATTCCTTCTCGTCGTTGTGACTTAGACCTCGTTAACATTCAATGGCACATTCTACAAATACAACCTGCTCTGATACTGAATTATATGATCTAAAATGACCATATACTAAAAATTGATGTAGAATTCATTAACCATTAATGAGTTTAAATGTTAACTAAAAGCACCGAAATCGAGAAAACCGGCTTGAACAAAACACTTTACGATAGCTAATAAACCATAAGTAAGATGCAAAACAGAAGTGAAAACAGTGAATACATAGATATACGAGACAACAAGATTGATTACAGAGTTCGTCCCTCATGGACTATGTCTTCAGGTCTGCTTTCAAGATGGGCGACCGTTTTTATTAGGAATGAGAAGAAGAAGTTGACTACACAGTGATTTGGAAAGACTGTATTGGCACACAAGAAATTCTTACCTCTCGCATCAAATAGCTCTCTAAACCATCTTTCCAATGCCGCTTACAGTTTCCAAATCCAACTTCGGATGCTCCTGAAACACTAAAAAGAAAATCGGCTTTATCCCTTGAGAACCTGCATACAAAAGCTTAAAACCACTCATGCTATTCTTCAATGAGAAAAACTACCTCTTATAGGCCTGTAAGTACATTCAAACCTCCCTAACTGCAGTTGAGGTGAATGAGCTGACTTTAGGGTTTGAATGTGTTTGGTTTCGTCATGATTTTCCACCTTGGTTCATTAGGCCATGGTCTTCAAATTAATTTATAACAAACTAACAATGTAAAACCCACTTTGCACCTTAGAATATCCCAAATACTATTAGTGGTTAGGTAACCAGGTGGAAGGCGCTGACTATGCATGTAAACAAGTGTTTACAGAGCAGTTATCACAGCGGTTTTAGGTCCCGGCGGTTTCGCTAACCATTTACCGTAGCAGTTGGAGGTGGCAGTTATCCCAGCACTCACATAACGCTACCACCACCTAACTGTAACTATCCACCGAAACCATGTAACAAACCTTGATTGCAGGGCTATACCTGTAAGTGTTCACATATCAAGTTTTACTGTGCTTGGTTAAGGACTCGTGGTTAGGGCTAACCTTCACCTAACATGCTCACATGGCTTTTTCTCGGTGGTTCTAACATGGTTAGCTACTAGTGGTTTAGCTATGTTATATTTGTTTTATAATGGTTTGATTATAAACAAAGCTCGAGAGTTAGAGTTTAGGTAATATATTTTGCATGGATTTAGGACTAGGTTTGGTAGGCTAGTGTTTTAGGTACATTTGTACTTAGGTTTGAGCATTTGATACATGGTTGTAGCTTAAGGGATGGTTTTTAGCATAGGATTAGGGTTTGTAGTGTTAGATCCTAAATCTACCTCACGCTAAGAAAGGTAGGATCTAGGTAACATCAAACCAAGCTTAACCTGGTAGCTAGCCCTACCAGGTTGGGAGAGGGCTCTCTCCTGTCAATCTCAGCAAAAATAATTAATGAGGCTTGAGATGACTTAACTGAAGCCTGATTTTAGGATAGGTATTTGTGCAAAATGGTTTATTGAATTCGATGAAGTTTTGTTGGCTCAAAGGGAAAGGCAGTTTTTGGGTTTGGGGAATGAGGCTGAGTTTTGCAGAGATCTCAATGGGGAAAGATAGGAAAATGATTTGATACTTCAGATTTGAATGAAATGGAGAGCTTTAGATAGATGAAGAGTTGAAGAGGGCAATAAAACCTCGGGGATCCTCTTCAAAGAGTTGAAAACATAAATAACTAAGCAAACCATAGGTAGAGCACTGCAATTTCAATGGATTCTACCTTTATCCTTGTTTGTTTTAGTTAAGATGAAACAAGAGAGAGAATGGCATACATAAAACACATGTAAAATTACATTTACAGAAGGAAACACAAAAAATTAGGCAATAGAACAACTTGCCTCTAAAAACTAGGGAACTGATTCATTCAGTTGCAAACTACTTTTTCATGGATAAATCTACCTCTATGAGTGAAAATTTAGAATAAATACATAACGATCCATCAAATTACATTAAATTACATCATGAGTTTGAAATATAGAAGAAGAAAAGTCAAATTGTCAAGAAACTAGGCGAAAAACAGAGCATTTTTGGTCAAACTGAGCAAAATTTCCCCAATGCGTCGCGTTGATTTCCCTATGCATAATGCCTTTTTGCAGCTGCTTTTGGAGGCCCTCCTAGTCTCCAAATTTTCTCCAAGTGTGCTTGTTGGAAATTTCTCTCTATATACATTCTAGAACAAGTGGAATTTTTGAATTTAGCCTCCATTTTCCCGTCCAAAATTGAGTTCTCCCAACACTGCTTCCTGTGTGTCTAAAAAGGGGCAAAAAGGTCATTTTTGGGGTGTTTTTTACCTTTTTGGGGGCTCAAAACGTGTCAAAATTTCTTGGAAATTGGTGAGAATAAATATTTTTCCATGAAAAATCCCAAAATGCTAAATTTTCCTCAAAATGAGGTCCCCATCAAAAGCGAACACGAGGTGGCGCGGCACATTAGGCCAAAAAACTTGTGTTTTGGCCCAAAAATTCCAAAATTGCAAAAAGTGTCCCAAATTTTTTGAAATTTGAGTTGAGTTTCATCCATTAAGCTCTTTTTTGAGCTAAATAAGCCTCAACTAATATCTAAAGTCTATCTTTCTCCTTTCGCTTCCTCGATGCCTTCTTCAACTTGGCCTTCAAGTTTCTGATTCTTGCCTTGCACACTTTGTTTCTCACCAAGTAATGATGGGCAATGTGCTTCAACATAGTTTTCTTGTTGTTGGCCTTCTCTATCATCATTTCCCAAGTGCAAGTTTTTTCTATCAAGCCAAGATTCATGATCAACTTCAATTTCTTGCTCAAGTGTGGTCAATTTGATTTTCCTCCTCTTGGCAACTTTCTGATTTTTCCTTCATGTTTCTGAGCTCCATGGATGAGTGGGACTGATGAAGGGAGGGTTTGATGCTAGCTGTAGGGTTTTAGGGAATGAAAGGGTTTAGGGGATGATATTTAGGGTTTGGGATGGCAATTATGGTTTTGGGATTATTTGACTAGGGTTTGGGATAGTGGGATTAGTGATTTAGGGTTAGTTGATTAGGGATATGGGAAATGTGGAATGGGTAGATGAGAATGTAAAGAAAGGGAGAAAATGATTGAGGGAATGAAGGAGTGAGGGAGTGGGAAATGGCTAGTAGTGGAATTATCAGCAAAACATACAATTTTCAAACCCTATGCAACTGCTTTTGGCAAGAAATGTAAAGAGGTAGGGTTTTGATTTTTTTTCATTAAATCACCATAAACAGCAAGGTAACTCATTCATTGGTCATGGAGGGATGTTAACTTACTTCTGCAATGAATAATTTAGCAATTTGAGAGTCTTTGGAGAAATATTTGAATGGATTTCAAGTGTTTTAGCCCAATGCGCCATGCCATCTCAATGCGTCGCGCCAGTTCATTTTTTACACTGCAAAGGGATGCCCAATGCGTTGCGCCATCTCAATGCATAGCGCCTTTTTGCAGGAGACTTTTGGAGGCCTTCCCAGTGTCAAAATTAAGCACAGAATATCTCATTGGAAATATTATTGAGTCTACTTTCAAACCCAACTAGAATCTTTCAATTTGGATTTCATTTTCCCTATAAAAAATGAAATCTCCCAAGACTCGTCAAAATGTGAAAAATGAAGCTGCCTAAAGGCAGAGTGCTATTGCAGTCAACTTTTGAAGGTCTTTCTCAACCCCAAATTGAGCTCATGAGCTCATTGGAAATTTCTTTGTGCCTAGTTATCATTTGACTTATCAAGAAAGTCGTTATGCAAAGCAAGATAGGATAAATCTTGATTTTCCCAAGGTCACTCGAAAGGTGCATCAATTGTCTTGAGTCAACTATATTTTTCACATTTCTCTAAAACCATGACATGTGTGTAAAAAGTGAAGGAGTTTTTTTTCCTTGGCCTATTGTGGAAAAAATCCTCTCTCAATTTTCCCAAATTAATCTTTTCTTCCTCAGAAACATCATTGGAGTAAAACCTATCCCGATGTGTGGAACATGGGATTTGACGAAATGAAGTGAAATGAAGGGGATAAGTGGATTCTAAATTCTTGAGAAAATTTTTGGAAGTAGGGAGGGATGTTAGGAAGCAGGGGAAAGTGGAATTTCAAATATTGAGTGAGGGGAAGGTGTCCAAAAGGGAAAAGCACACGCTTAACCTAGAAAATTGTCAAGGTGTAGCAAGAAACTAGGGTTTGTGCGAAAATGAGGAATTTGGTGGATCTAAGTTATGGAAAGTGTTTAATAAGGTACATTAAGGATAGGAGAAGGTGTATGAACATCAGGATACAAGTTTTGCTGATGATTTTACCATCCAAGAGAAATTACCTTCAAAACCCTAGGAGTGGGAAATGAACCTTACCTAGGCACAACTGAAGCATGAACAAGGTGTAAAATGACCCATTGGAACCTAACATGATGATGAAAACCCTTTGAATGATGGTACACTTAGTTGAATGGTGACATGGACCGACATTTGGATAACTTTGAAAGGAGTGAAAACAAACCCTAGACCTAATACCTAATGCCCGAGTTTTGCTTGAAGACTCACTGAGATGACAAAATTTTACCTTGACATATTAAAGTCATTTTGTAAGAGCTTGTTTGACCACTGGAGGAAGGTTGCAAAGACTGACACTAAAATTGGCTCCAATGGGGATGGTAGCTCCTTGGAGGTGCCAAGAATGGTAGATCTTTGGGAGAGCCAACCAGTTCCTTATCCATTGGGCAATGGAGTCAATAAATTCAAAACACCCAAAAACCAATTACTTTGACTCAAGACTCATAGTTGAACTGACTAATTCAAAACTGAAACAAGACACTCAAAAGCTGAAACTCGACACTCAACTGAAACTATCTTTAAATTGACTAAAACAAAAAATGACTCAATACCTAAACACAATTGACAAAATAGAAAATATGCTCAAAATGGAGCTTATTCAATACAACCTACTCTAGTTGTTCCATTCATCACTTGATCAAGTGAAATGAAACAACCAATGCAACCAAGTAAGTATTCCGGTTGTTGTTTGAATTCTTCGTAAGTTCTTGCTTATGAACAACAAGAGAGAACTACTAAAAGGAAACTCCCATGAAAACTTCTGAATAGATCTGTTGAATACTATGGATTCTCTATCCACCTCCAAAAACACCGCATAAGGATCTCAAAATTCATGCACACTAGGACTTAGCTCATCCAATGGATTACTTCTCTTCTCTTCATACCATGAACGCAAACTTTGATCAGAGATTTGTGACGAGACTCTTGCTAAAAATGACAAAGAAACCAGCTACCGTATCAAGTTTGTATCAATACTTTTGTCAAGCTCACAGATAGGAGAAGGACTTTGACTACACACATCATCCAACACATCAGCTATTGGATCGTGAAAAACTTGAAAATATTGTTGCAACCCATTTTCTATTGTTTCCGATGGGATTACATGATTTCCTATAGGCTGCTCATTCGAAGATATACTATGTAGTTTTCCCTTCAGAAACTGAAATGATTCAAAACAAAAAGGTACGGAATCATCTTGCATCATTTGATCATATGTGTCAGCTTCCAAGTATCCATCTGCAACTTGACAATCAATGGCATTTGAGCCATTAGTAAAGTTAGGATAATGAAGAGAATCATTGGGGTGAGAATAGAATATCTAAGGCACTCTCACTCTTATTGTTTATATATGATGTGTTATTATTTTGTTTTTCATCATGAAGGGAGGGATGAGGTCTCAAGAACATTTTATGACTTTATAATAAGGCTACAGTTATGGAGATAAATGGGAATAAGTTTGATGTTTGTTTGGTTGGTTTGGAAGGTATTTAGGATCTAAGTATTGGAGGATGTTTCCCCTTTCTACATTTAGACATGTCAGACAGGGAAAAATATCTAAGCTTCACTCATAAGCATATTTGCTATGGAAAGGTATATTGGTATTAGCTACTATCCAAAATTTCACAATCTAAAATGTCCCAAAATATAAACTATAGTGAACATATCGAGATAACTCATTTGAAGCGTATTTCAATATTAGTCATAAACCATAACTTCCATATCGTATACCTCTGAAAGTATAGTGAACCAATATTTTAGATGTTAGCCTAATGTTATGCTCGATCTTTCCTCAATATGCTCAAAATTTCACCATTTGAAATAGTCCATAAAAAAAATTATTGCAAGAAATCTAAGATGGCCCATTATCCCCACAAATTACATTTTTTATCACACACTTTCCTTCCAATGCTTTCTCCTTTTACACATTATCATATCCCTTCAAAAAAATGCATTTTCATTCAAAGGGTGACATCAATTCATTAATTAAGCAATTAACTCTTGTTTTTATTTCACTTTTTCAAATACCATGAGAATATACCATGGGTGTCCTAAATTATGGGTTTTAAACTACCATTTTTTCTTCTCATTTTTCACAAGAAACCCATTTTAATATACTTGGATACTTATATATAACATCAATGATATAAGCCCTTTGAAATTAATGACAACAATTTGTTCAACAAATAACAGTATAGGAGAGTATTGGGCCCTAGTTTTGGTGCATTTTTCACTATCATCAATCCCATTTTTAACGTATTACTCTCCATCTTACCTCCTTAACTTGTTCTTCTATATTCTTCATGTTTCCCAAGGAATACATTGCAACAAGTTTTACAAGGAAACAAGTTTTCAAATTTACATTATTTTCCTTATTTTTGATGAATCAATTGCATTAGATTTTTTTTTTTCATTTGGATAGCCATTTATCATTTGGAATATTGATGCTTATCTAGCGGGAAAGCACCACATGGGTTTTGTTCCTAGATACTATGAGATGGTTTTGTGTTGATCAAATTGGTTCTAGGATAAATAAAGATGACACCACCTCTTAGTGAAATATCTAGGTCAATTGTATATATAAAGGCAAAATTAGTGATGATCAAGATAAATGAGTGGATGAAGGGAATATTTTCATGCATTTTGCTGAAGTTTTTAACCATGTACAAAACTTACCTGAAAACAACTTCTTAAAAATGAAAAATATACAACGTCAAGAACATAAAATATCCACATATATTTTTCTCTTGGATCCCAAAACCGAGAAAACCATATTTATTTTTCATTTTATTCATTTCAATGTTATAATACATTATGTACATGTTGAAAAATTTATAAACCCCCAATCCATTAACCCTAGATTAGAACATAATAGTATTTCCCTCGAACAGATCTACAAAATACCATGGGAAAAATCATCATGCATAAAACGATGCAAAAAACTATGTGAAAAACCATGGGTGGGTCCACCCTCATCCTTGGGTCATCCCAACCATCTGTAGGTTCGCCAAAGAAAAAAATGGGGCACTACCCTGAACCCCGTGCAGAGAGGCTACCACCCCCCTACAAACCCCTGACGGGGGGGTTGTCACAACCCGTACACCCAACTCAATGTAATAGTGCATATGGATAGTCATGCAAAGAATATAACACATACCCAACATTCATGTCATCAAAATATCAAATTATAATGATAAACATTCCATCCTTCATCAATCGAAAGCTAAAACTTAGCCTAGGGGATCTACTTTATGCTTTGTATTTTGTATCAAATTGTTATATCCATTTGGTAGATCCACGAAATAAGAGAATGGTTGAGTTCCTTGATTTAAATATGCATTATATATAAAATCAAGGGTGAGATGAATAGGATATATGTGAGATTGGTGAGTAAACCATTGTACGCTGGTGAACTTGACTTTGTTAATGTAAAGAAAGTTGTTGTTTTAAATTATGGTGTGATTATTTCATAGGACTGTAGATATTTTTGCAATGTAAACTAGTTAGGAACAACCCCTTAATCTATTCTACACTCCATTGCATCTATTTTAGTTAAGATATTATTTAGATTTGATTTCTTTTATATGCTTATTTGTTTAGCATTTCAATCCCTGCTATGCTTTCATTGACAAGTATGTTAATCATATAAAGAGATTATTTAATCATTGATTTGTATTGAACAAATTGCTTAAGAATATTGTTGCCGGAACATTCTAGTCTCTTGAATTGAATGGTTGCAACTTGTGGTTTTAATAATCACATTCTAGTAAATGTCAATTCAATGCTTGGATATATTTCCATGGTGTAGTTTTGTCTTTTCAATTTATATATTATTCCTTTTTCATTTTCAATGATTCTTGGAAAGAGGAACTACCCAAATCAATCCAGAAGATAAATTGTTGACAACAAGATCCTAGTATATTGATTCATGCTTGAGTACATGAAAATTTCCAAATGGGATTGAGTGAGATTTTGATTTTTGAAGTGTGACAAGTGATGCAATTTTATTTTCCAATCAATCACTAGTGAGAAATTTCACTCCATGCTTCGACATTACATGGCACCATTCACACTAGAGCAATTGTTTTATCATATCCTAGTATTCATTACTCAAGGTACATTATTCAAATTTTGATATGAGTTCACTTGAAATCCTATTGCATAAATAGATGCATTGGATAGGGTGAATCCATGAAGATGGGTTACACTTTTTGGAAAGCACATGAGTTGGGAGGGAGAAAAAAGAAGCTCAATCAAGCTATATTTTAGCACTCGATCGACTTGTTTGAGTACTTCAAAATAAACCTTCGATTGAGCTCCTACCTAACCCATAGCTACATAGGATCTTAATTGAGCAATATTCTTGATCAAGCTATATTTTTTATTTCCCTCCCAAAACACAATGGGGAGTTTATAGTTTAAAGCGCTTGATCGAGATTTTTTTTAACCATATCAATAGCTTGATGAAGGGTTTGTTAAACCCTCAATCGACCTATTTCAAATTTACCTTCAGCACTTGATCAAGATTTTTAAGTGCTCAATTGAGTTGTTGAGGGCCTAAAAAATGGACTTTTAGCTCCCCTTATGTAGAATTCTCTACAACACCATTTTTTCCACTAGTGGACTTTAGGTAGACTTTGTCCTTATGTGGAAAATTTGATCATGTTGGATTCGTGAAGGAATCCTCTATCCAATGGAATATGAGTTTGACATTTTTTTAATTCATATGATATATTTTATCTAATTTCTTTTAAACATATTGCTTGAAAAAAATTTTGACAGCTTCAAAGGGGATGAATAAAAAATCAATAACATGAAATATATAAAATGAAAAAAAATATAAAAAATACAAATATCTTTGTTTATGATTCCTTTCAAAATGGTACTCTTGGTTTTTGAATTTATTTAAAGAGTAGAAAAAAAATCTTATGCCAAGACATATGTCTGCAAAATAAAATTGAAATATTACTTCACAAACTTCGAAAAATAATAAAAGACACAATTTTGCATGTGTTGACAGTGCTAGACCCGCCAACATTCAGGGGATCTCCCGAGTATGAAGTCCCTACTAGACCTCACACGTTTGGTGTAGGAGTCCCATATGGTATGATGTCCCGATTGGCATTAGCTTAAATGTTTTCCTTACCTCTTACTTGTCAGCACACGAGAGTGGTCTACATTGTCTTCGAGGTTCACATGCTTGGTGAGTGCTAATGTTACTTGTGTCAAGGTTCTTTCACCATAGAGGGAGAGGGTGGAGGTGAGTCTCAAGTCGAAAGGGAAGAAGTCCCAACTTTGACAAAGGCACACAACACAATAGGACATAATAGGAAATCCACATCTTCCGGAGGAGCAGTCCACATGGATGCGGTAGTCACGACACACAAGAGAAGATAGCACATACAACACCCAGCAGGATAGTCCGCGTGAGTGCAACGGTTGTTATAACAAGTTTATGGGAAAGGTTTTGTTTGATGTTGGGTGAGGAAACCCACATGGGTAGGATATTGTTAACAACTTATACAACACATTTTCATCAATATATGTATTAGAGCAACTGAAAAGTTCAATTGTTTAACACAGGTTAAAGCAACATGCATTACAAGTGTTCGAGATTAGTCTTACAAATAGTTACAATACATGTGTGAAAACGCGTTGGCCTATTATTAGGCTTCTAAATTAAGTGAAAATTCCAAGACACATTGGTACACCATACATCATTGAACCCATGAAATGGTTGTTTCTGAAACTTCTTGCTCCTCAAATAAAATATTACAAACTCTCAAGACTATGTGGGAGGAGCCAAGGTAAAAATTCCCTTGCATGTGAAAATGAGGGGGTATTTATAGCCAAGGGTGAAACTGTCCCTTGTGAATGTTCACCTTCCCTCATGATTGTTTGACTTATTTAACTCTTCAAATTTACATGACCCTTCGTATGACATGTGGATCTCTTGGACTTCCATGTTACATTACGTTGATTTACATAGTATGGCCCACCGTAGTGATGTGGTTGACATGACTCATGTCATTAATTGACACAATAGTGTTGGTATGTCCATGCTGCTACTGGTGTGCATGTTGAGTTGTAGTGCTACTGAGTGATGGGTGTTCTCTTGGTGTATCACAAATTCACCTCTGCATGGAAAGGTGTGTGAAGTCTTCGATGGTCTTGGTGTTCACTTAATGTTATATGTGCACATTGCTCCTTTTCTTGTTCTTTAGCATGCTTCACATTTTTGTTTATTCAAGAAAAAATCCCCTCACATGCATCGTCTTTTTTGCAAAAAAATATCCTCACATGCATTGTCCATTTGTGAGAAAATCTCCTCACATGTATTGTTTGTTTGTGTGTTTGCGAAAAAATATCCTTACATGTGCTCTCCTTGTTCATCATTTCTATCATCATGTCATGTCTTATCCATGTACCTATATCTGCAATCACTCATGATGAGATGACATCAAATCCATAAACCTCCTAGTCTACCATGATGCATGTTTGTTCGCTTTCGGATACAAGTGACTGGGAGAGAGGACAAGGATATGAAACCATGCAAGGCAATTTTCAAGCTGGGATGCGAGCTCCAGGAACTGCTGGTGAAAATTGTACAGAAGTCACTAGGAGACTGAGATGCACAATCCAAATCAGCAGTGACTCTCTATGGGATCTAGCTCAGCTGGAGGACAGATCTGCACAATTTCTTGAGGGAAGAAGTGCAAGTAGCAGATGGGCTTGGCAGCAAAAAATGCACAATTCCTCTAAGGAGATGGCATTGGGCTGTAGGATTGTTGGTGACAAAAACTATGCAATTGCTGGAAGGTTGACCTAGTGAACACCTTTGTGTAGTTTCTGAGTTGAGTAGGCTACTAGGTAGCTGAGGGACTTCTCATGAATTTTGTGTAGTTTTATGGTTGAGAAATCAGTCAACTAACTGGGTGGCTAGCTGGAAAAACTATGCAATTTTTTTAGGGAGACAGGGATGGACACAAGGTGTTTGTCTGACCTATTTACGCAATTTCCTCAGTTAGCAGAGCACGAAAGTTCTACAATTTTTGTGCAATTTTTGAGGGGAGTGATTCCCAAGGTCACTGTCTGATCAAACTCTCTAGTTGACCAACAGGATGGTTGGTTGTTGTGCTTGTGAGCAGCATAGATTGAAATGGCTTGTTGGACACTTTTTTTGTTCTGGGTGACAGTTGGTTGATTTGATTCTAGGGTTGAGGTTCGACTGTTAGAGGGTGATCCGATCGTCATAATTTCAGAAAAAATGACTAAGTGTGTGAGTGAGTGAATTTGTGCATATGTGACCGTGAAAACGCACACTCAACGTGACTACTCATCATGACTAACCGAAAGTGTGAGCGACAAGTGTCATTCTTGTGATAGATCGTTAAATGACCATGACTACACTTGCGCAATAATACATATGACTTCATGTTTGAGTGCAACTGAATGATTACATAGTGAATACAACTTGTACATGTGAAGAGGGACCTTGTGCATGACCAAAACATGGCTGCAAGCATGACATTGTGACCAACATGCAAAAAAGATATTCGTTGAATGGTCAAGCAAGGTGTTACACAGTATTTTGTCATGCCTCCCACAATTCCCTATGACATACCCTGAAGTGTGTGAAACATGATTATTATGTAGTATACTCATCCATGTATACAACTCAGATCCCTCCTTTAACTTTTCTTGGAAAATCTCTGGAGATTTCCCTGAAGAAATAGCTCTTAAAACCCTAAAATGAAGATCATTGCCCTTATGAAGCTAAAAACTACTATGATTACCTATTGCATCGTGTTAGGCCAAAAATGGCATCGCTCTATTCCCTTGCATACCCACTATGGTCTCAAAAAGGAAGTTTTTCCAAAGAGGATTAGAAGTTTCGTGATCTAGAAGCTTCCACAGTAACGAGCTGGAGGTGGTTTTGCATAGATGAGGTCGAATCCTCCTAATTTGACCTCTTGGTATCATCCCTATGAGCTACCTCCTTGAGACATGGGCCTAATCCTATCTTTGGAGGAGTCCTAACTCCCTCTCCCAACTTATAAATTACTCCTCTCCCATTCCCAAATGGTTGGTCTATGTCCATTTGCACCCCTATGTTGAGCTTGTGCTTAGAGGCTATTCATTAGACTTGGAGGAGTGTTTAGAGATTTTATTGGCTTGGACTTGGATTACCAATCAAGGAGAGCCTTTCAATATCAAGGCTATGGTTGTGAGCTTCCCTTTATTATTTAAATAATATACAAATACTGGTTCATCTTCCCAAAATATATACATTCATGTATTTATTAGCTTAGAATTCCTTGATGAGTTAAGTAGGTTATTATTGGATTTGTTATTGGTTTTTGGCATGCTTTTTTGTCTCTTGATCACTTGTGTGGGTACATAACCATTGAAAGACACAGGAAGAAGTCTGTGACATAAGCGGTTCGAGGATATCAGCAAAGGAAATTGGAATAGAATCAAAGCGAGGTAGGTCATCTCTCTCGTTCTACTTTTCAATTATAATCTAGGAAGATGTCTAGTTGATTGTCACTTTAGTTTCTAGACCCACTCATTGGGCTAGAGAGAGGATTAACCTTGTCAACAAAACACCAACTCCTCTAGGGATCCTATGACCCTTTCCTTCCCTTCCTTCACCTTATGTTTTGACGAGTTTGATCAACCATTCATCTTTAGATCTCATTGCTTGTCTGTAGTAAGTGTCATGTTCTGGTATATGTCTAAAGTTTGTTAATTTGAATTGTTCTTGAAGATTTTGAGTTTCTTTTTATTTTCCTCGGCCATTACAGCTTTGATCCTGATATTCGCGATTATATCATGGGTTTACTAGTTACAGTAGTGATCATCCCTGCTTTTCTAGTCATAGGCGCAATGATTGCAGAAAATTAAGAAATGTAGGGTTTTCTTTCTTATTTTCAGTTATGCTAGCGTTCTCCAGTGATTTACCAATGTGATCTTTATTGACTTTGTCATTGTCTCATTGCAATTGTCTTTTAACTTGGTTTGAGTGTGCTTGAAGTTTCATTAGCCTTTTAGGGTTATATGTCTTCTAGTTCAACATTTGTCCACTCGTTGGTCTTCCCATCAAACATCAGAGACCACTTACATGTGTTAAAGAGTCTTTGTGTGTTCAGAAATACTTGGCAGACCACTTTTTGGTTCTTTTTACCTTAAATTTTTTTCATTAGTGGATATTTTGAAATTCACTTAAGCTTCATTTGACGAACGATAGATTACAAATCAATTGCCTCATTGGAATCAAAAGGAAGTGTTTTCTTTGAAGTTTTTTGTGTTTCAAAAAGTGAAAGTGAAAGTGCTATTATTTTCATAGTTTTCAAAGCATTTTGGGTTGCATGCAAATCATTGATGTGAAAGATATTTTTGTATTTGTTGGCTTTCTTGCATTCTCTTTTAATTTGCACTAGATTACATTAGTTTCATTTTGGAAAAAAGAGAAAAATCATCATTATATCTTAACGAAATTATGCTTTAAGAAATTTTGTGGCATTGCATTTGCTTATCATATGAAAGATTAGATTTCATATGTTGCATTTAGTGTTTGGAGATTGTCATGGATTCAGTTTTGCATTTGGTTTGATGCACGATTTGAGTGACCTTCTTCCCTACATAGATAGTTTTCATCGAATTGAAGGATTTCATTTCATCGTCTAGTTTTCATTTTAGGAATCGGTAACATCGTTAAGGCCTTGAAATTGAAACATAATTACAAGATCAACTTTAAAATCTATCAATTAATTTAAGGATCATTTGAAACATTAACGTTCATATCTAGTGGTCAAGGTTAGAGACGTGGTCTAGTATCTTTAAAACTTAGCACATGTCATTCGCTTCAGCATTGGACAGTGCTAGCACGAACTTGTACTCCCCGTACCATTGCGTATATAAAGGGAGCCCCCATAGGTTGCAAACCTTTATCCATAGGAAGTCGAGTATGTCGCCCTATAAATGTGATACATCGAACACAGCATTGGGGGAGATTGACTGCACATACATCAAGTCCTTCGTAAGTTTATTTTTTAAGGTGTATATTGCAGTTCATGGTTGCATGGTACTCCTTTTACCTACATACACATGAGAAATCATTTGATCTTTTCTGACTCTTTAAATTTGAAAATATCATCGAGCACCTTATCCTTTCAAGCTCGCAAAACTATTGAAAGTGAATAGAGTCATTTTTTTCCCTTTTCTCAACTCTTAAAATATGAAATGGCAATGTTTTTGTTTCTAAAAAATAACTGCCCACGATAAACATGTCGAACCCAAGCAGTTTCTTCTTGGACCAATATTGAGTAATTCCCTATTAATTTCAAGATTGTTAATGCCCCAAACAAATTTTCATTTCCTTTTCACTGTTGAGAGGAAGTCATCAAGGATGAACAATTGAGTCCATATCATAGCTCCCCTTCATTTTCTGATACTGAAGGGTCCTCCCAAGGAGTTCATCTGGAAATTCCTTAGCCGCTTAAGGATCAAGGTTTTGAACTTGGAATTGTTTTGAGTATTCAACCTTTGTCTTCTTGTCCACCTCCATCATATTTATGGTCACCTCAAGAATCTGATCCAGATTCCTTTGATAATCCTACTCACACCCATGAGAGTCCGCAATCTCCTAAAAGTCCACCGAGGTTTGTTGTCTATTTGATGAATCCATTGTTCGATCTTGTTGTGATATATACTCAACACCCTTATAATCCATACAATCAACCTGGTATTCATTTGGACTTATCTCCTCATATATCTCGGGTTCCTCATCACCAATTGTTTCCATCTATGGAGTCAAAAGGTGACATTATAGTCTCCTCTCTAGGTAATTCGGAAGTTTTCGCTACCCATACTCCTCACGTGGATGATGAGCAGGGACATGAATTCCCTTCATAAAGCTTTCCTTATATAAGAAGAGTCTCGTCTCTCTCCTATCCTAAAACTAGTGATCCCATGTTGCCACGTGGTTATACCACTTTAGCTTAGTTAGTCTCGAGTACTCCTAGTGCCTCATCATTGTATTAAAACCCCGTCTGGTCTTCCAATGCTATGCCTACATTGAGTCCATTCATTCCAAACACAACCTCTCGAACCATTATACAAACTATAGTTACTTTAGTTCCTGTTCAACATACCATACCGTCTCAACCTGTTTCATCGTTTTAGCCAACTCTTTTAGCTCAACCGACTGTCTGAGGTTAGGTCTCGGTAAGTTCTTTTATCCCTCCATCAAGTGGACAGACTGTGCCACCCCTGGGGGTAGGACTCGAATATTCCTCTTATATTAGGCGAAACCAATGTGACTAAAATTTAGACTCACATGGTTGGAATGAATCAACCTTTTTATGCATTATTCCTAACCCTATTGGTCTATCCAGGTCAAGTAAAATCCAATATCAGCAGTCGTACATGGCTCGGGTCACATTCCAATAGGCTTATGTCCCATATGTTGCAAGACTTGGTTAATCCGATTTACATTCCTCAAGCTAGACCTTATGTTCACCCTAATCAATCCCTTATTCCTGGTGGATATGGCTAGATCTAAATCGAGAATTATCAATACCCTTAGGGTATAACCCCAGGAACTATCTAGCTACCCTTGCAGCAATAAGGGCAACCCTTGCAACAGTAAGGGAAACCTTCACAGCAGAAAGGGCAACCTTTTTTGTAGTTGCAACAACCTTTGCAGCCACAAACTTAGTTTGTTCAATAGTCCTCGCAATGTTTTTCCTCGCAAGGCAAACCTTTGCAGTAGAAAGTTCAACCTTTACAACAACTAAGTCATCATTTGTAGCAACAAGGTCAACCTTGGCAGTAGCAAGCTTTATATGCATATCAGCAAGGTCATCCTTTGCAAGGTTAAGGTCAACCCCTACAGGAGTAGGTTCAATCTCCCTATGTCCAGGGTAAACAAGTTCAATAGCCTTATAACCCATACATCGCTTACCATGCTTATCATTGGCCTATGGTAGGGCAATATCAAACCTACCCTAGACCAAATCCACCTTACAAGCAAGGTAACCCTCATTTGGGACAAAATCAAGTTCTGTATAGACAAAATCCTCCACTATGGAGGAAAAATCCTTACTAGAAAGGCTGGACTCCATAGTTTGGGTCTCCTCAAAGACCTTATATGTTGTTTAACACACAATTACCTTTCTTGTCTATTTTGTAAATTCCCGATGTCTCAAGGCTCACAAATAATCCCATTCTTCATTCACTTTACTAGCCTCTACTTCCAACGAAAATTCCAAGTGATTGCCCCAAATTCGAGGGAAAAACAAGGGAGGATCCACAAGCCAACATGATGACATCTCACCGCTGGTGCTCCTCCAATTCATATGTTGATGATTCTATCCATCTTTGACTCTTTCAAATAACTCTCACAGCTGTTGCTACTAAATGTTACATCGAATTTCCTAGAGGTACCTATGGTGATTTCAACTCTCTTGCTATGGCTTTCCTCACTCATTTCCAACTGTCAGTTTGGTATGAAATTGGCACTCATTTGCTTACATCCCTTAAGAAAGACACCCCGACCCACATTTTCAATTATATCGATGAATGGAGACATTAGTGTCACCTCATCAAGTTTGAGATTGTTGATGAGTTGTTGATAGAGCAAGCTATTTCCCATGCCCAGTATTTAGACTTAGTTTATTTGCAATATGGCACATTGTATGAGATGTTACCTGATGCTCTGAGACCATCTTCGAATCTGAGATCATTAAAGTCTCTCGATACACCACCTATTGATGTTGTAATTGGTTCTGTGTCTTAGATTTCCACAAAAGCTTCTTTGAAGCAGAAATTTGTCTTGAACACTAGTTCCAATAATCACTCCAAAAATTCATCCAGGCCAGGTAAAACCTCTAAGGTACATGTTGTCTAGTCTACCACAGTAGATAATACCAATAAAGGTAAAAAGAAGGGAAAATGTAAGGCCAAATATGATGCCCCAAAATAGGACCCTCCTAAGTCTTCTGTTGATGATGCTTCTAGAAGAAAGCCGAAATATCCTTGCCTAATCTATGAGGAGGATCATTACACTAAGGATTGTCCTCGATGATCTGAATTTATTCACTTACTAAAAGGGACTCCCACTATCTTAAAAGAACCCTTTCCATCACAACAGACCTAGTTGGTATACCAACCTTAGTCTTTTGCTTCCTCAGGTTCCCAAGTGTTCATGATGCAAGGTTCATCACCTATCTCGATCACTACTCGAACTAAGGATTATCAAACCACGTCTAAGTAGACAATGGAAAAGAAGCTATTAATACTCCTTCTACTTCTATTCCATCTAGTTTTGGTCCACTCCATATTAAGCGCCCTACCAATGAGTTTGTCATTCGAGCACCTCCCAAAGGTGTTCTTTAGAATTCATCTTTTAATCTAAATGTTAGATATGTGCAACATTACAATATTTTTGAGGACCTATCTCAAGCACCTTCAGCAATGTATGCCTTGGAGGTTCTTCAATCCTATCCAATGCAAAGGAGGTCATTGTTTTCTACTATAGGTGCTATCGATCCTTCTAATTCGTGTCTGATTACTTTTGACCTAGAGAATCATGTGCATCATCTTCCTGATTAGATTGCATTTCTGATGCAGGTCCTTATCAAAGGAAAGACGATTCATCGAATTATTAGTGATGAAGGTTCCTCTACCTACATCATGTTAGTTTCATTTTGGAAAGCCATTGGCTCTCCTTCTCTTAACCAATCTCCTAATACCTTGGAGGCCTTTGATGGCACAAGTTCACAGCCATATGGTATTCTCACGAACTTCTCGATTACATCAGAAGGAAAGAATGTTGAATTATAAGTAGGATTTGTAGATGCAAATCGCAACTACAACCTTCTTCTTGGGTGAAGCTGGACCCATGTCATGTTTTATGTGGTGTCTTCCTCGTTCCGCGTAATTCGTTTTCCTCATGAAGGAAAAATTGTCACGGTTGATCAATTGTCCTTCTTTTCTTCTTGTTCATAGAACAGAAACATCCCTTACATGGGAAACACTGAGATTCCTTACGAGAGTTTCGAAGTAAGTCTCTTCAAAGACTCTGCTTTAATGGGTACCTTTTCTCTCCCACTTGTGAATGTTCATTCAGTCAATATGATCTCAAATTCTATGGATCCTTGGATTATCCCTACCGATGATCAAATTGACTCATTTGGTAATGTTATGCCTTTAAGTCCATTGGAGATAAATTATCAAGAAATTTTCTTAGCTTAGATGACCGCTTCAAAATGTCATATTGTCTTCAGTATGAACTTGGACACTTAAGTGCCATCTCCCTGGCCGGGTTCCTGGGATTATTTGGATTCTTTGAATGAGACATTCCCCATCGACGAGAGTATTGTTGAGGTCATGTCTCTGGATGAAATTCCATGGAATGGTCTAGCTCGTTGTTCTTCTTTTCTTCCTAACCCTGATGAGATGTCTTCCTATCCTAAAGCGATTTTTTCTCATTATTCGACACCTCCACTTCAGACACCTGTCCTGGTGCATGAAGTCTTGAAAACAAGTAATATGAGGAACATCACTACAACCCTACCAATTGACATTTTAGTTCACCTTGAATTTGTCAATATCTTTCAACTGGGGGCACCTTTTCCTCATCATGAGTTCAAGTTTTTCTTGCCTCTTGTTACTATATTTTTCACCGAGTCTCTACCATTTTCCCATTATCGCAATGGGCATTTCATCTTATGACTCATAACCCTCACTCACCCGAGGGGAATGGGGTCATAACCTTTTATGAGTTTTACTCTATTATTTTAATGATTTAATGCTTACACATAATGTAAATGGTGACACTCTAGTTTTATTCTTTGTTGATTGATTAGTTGAGTTCAAAAATGGACTCTGTCAAGCAGTATTATGCATGAAATTTGTGCAATAACTTGTTTACATTAGTGTGTTCATTCATTAGTGTGTGTTTTGATTTTTGGTGTGTTTGTTTGCTTTGCACACATGTGTTTTTCTGCTTACCCTGTGTTCCACTCAATTTGTAGATGTCATCAAGCCATTACGTTGGTTTTGTTGATGGTGCTTGTCATAGCACACAAAACCTTTCTTCCACAACATGGGTACTCTATGACCCTAATGGCGAGATGGTTAAATTACAAGGTATCTACCTTGGTCAAACAAAAAATAATATTGTTGAATATAGTGCAGTTATTGACCTCTTGTCAAAAGTAGTTTCTCTTGGCATTAGGGATTTAGTTGTCAAGTTGGATTCACAGCTTATTGCGTTACAATTAAACAATCATTACTCAGTAAGAAATCCACAAATATTGTGTATGTATCTACGTGTTAGATTTTTGGAAAGAAATTTTTATTACATTACATATCAACATATTCCATGTAATTTAAGTACATTAACTGATGCATTAGAAAATTGTGTTCTTGATAGGGATTTGCATCATTTATAAAACTGAATCATGTTATGAAAACATAAGTAGAAACATATATAGACACACACACACACACACACACACACACATATATATATATCACATCTGTCAGATCAAAATTTCAAAAAATAGAGTGTTCTGAGAAACTTGGCTTTTAAAGCCTACCAAATCTATGAAAGACCTAGAAAAACTATCAAATTCCATGGTGCTCATGGTAGCATGAGACCAACCTGATCACTCAGCTTAGCATCTAAAGTAGTCTCACAGAGACTCCCACGGTGTGTCTCTACCAACGGAGTGGAACATCATCGATAGTGGTAGAGTCTAGAACTCCTCGAGTTATTGCCTCCAAATTGTGATCCATCTCAACTAAGGGGTTAGCCCCTTCTTTGTAGTTCACACCCACTATTAGATGAGAAGCTCGTTGTTCTATTGGCAACATGCCTGGTGGTATCTCTGGTCCCACATCTACACATTTATCATAAGTTGAGTCTCAATTTACACTTTTACAAAAAATTCTAAAACTTGAAAAAATCCAAAAAACAAGTTTTTACCTACATCAGTCCACTGTTCGCCTGGTGGCAGAGGTAGATATGGATCCCACCTGAAATATATGCTAGCATAAATGCAGTCATCTACCACAAGTTTTTGGATTTCTAGCCAAGAGAAAAATTGAGGTGGATAATACATATGTTGACCCGTGCCTCCTCGAAGCATGAGCTGGCTCCATCTCATGAGTCTCAGATCTCGGGGGGCATGATCGCGTACCTCTTCCCACTGATAAATATCATTAATATCATGAATTTATTCATTATAAATGAGACTTTTACACGCATATATTTGAACTCAGTTTCTTAATGGTCGACTTTTTAATGTAAATATAAATAATAAAATTAAGTAAAACAAAAATATAATTTTTTTTGAAATTTTGGAACCCTCTCTCCCTCTATTTTTTATAATCCATAATGACTATTAAGACTTGTTAAGAACATCATGTAAGTATCCATATATCTTTATATCTCTTACACCAATTATGGAGCCGTAGAAAGTGGTAGTGTGAGTTACTAACTTCATGAATATTATATAGATCCTAACACAACCACTCAAAAGCTGACCATTTCGAATCTAATACTGGTTTAGAGTAGAATACAAGTTATAATGAGAATATTTATATTTTATAATTTTTATTTTTATTTTTTTCATTTAGAAATGTTTTTTAGGTTTTAGGTTTATTAAAAAGTTATTGAGAAATATTAAGTTGAAAAAAAAATTTACACATAAATTTATTTGAGAAATTCTTATTTTTAAGAGGATGAAAGATATATGAGGTTATAAGATAAACACAATAGGGATTTCATATTATTAAAACATTAAATATGCTAAATAACAATATGTCATATACTTTGTTGGTTGGCTAGTAAAATTATATGATTTGAAATGACCATATACTAAAAACTAATGTAGAATTGATTAGCCATTAATGAGTTTGAATGTTAACTGAAAGCACGAAATTCGAGGAAAATTGTTTGAACATAACACTTTACGACAGCTGATAAATCATAAGTAAGATGCAAAATAAAAGTGAAAACAATGAATACACAGATGTACTAGACAGCAAAATTGATTATGGAGTTCGTCCCTGATGGAATACATCTCCGAGTTTTCTTTCAAGATGGGTGACCGTTTTTATTAGGAATGAGAAGAAGAAGTCGATTACACAGTGATTTGGACAGACTGAACTTGCACATAGGCAATTCTGAACTCTGTCAGCAAATAGCTCTCTGAACTAGTTTTCCAACGCCGCTTATGGTTTCCAAGTCTAACTTTGAATGCTCTCGCAACACTAAAAACAAAATTGCCTCTATCCCTACAGAACCTACATACAAAAGCTGAAACCCACTCATGTTATTCTTCAATGAGAAAAACTTCCTCTTATAGGCTTGTAAGTACATTCAAACCTCCCTCACTACATTTGAGGTGAATAAGTTGACTTTAGGTTTTGAATGTGTTTGGTTTTGTCACGATTTTCCACCTTGGTTCATTAGTCCATGGTCTTCGAATTAATTTATAACAAACTAACAATATAAAAACCACTTTTCACTTTAGAATAGCATAAAGACTGTTAGCGGTTAGCTAACTTTGCGGAAGGTGTTGACTGTGCATGTAAACAGGTGTTTGCAGAGTGATTATCTCGGCAGGTTTAGGTCTCAGTGGTTCCGCTAACCATTTACCGTAATGGTTGGAGGTGGAAATTACCCCAGTGCTTACATAGTGCTGCCATCGCCTAACCGTAACCATCCACTGAAACCACGGAACAAACCTTGATTGCGGAGCTACACCTGCGAGTGTTCAGATGTCGAGTTTTACTCTGTTCGGTTAAGGACTTGCAGTTAGGGCTAACCTTCGCCTACCCTGCTCACATTGCTTTTTTCCCGATGGTTCAGACATGGTTAGCCACCAGTGGTTTAGATGTGTTATATTTGTTTTATAATGGTTTGATTATAAACAAAGGTCGAGAGTTAGAGTTTAGGTAATGGATTTTGCATGGCTTTACGACTAGGTTTGGTAGGCTAATGTTTTAGGTAAATTTGTACTTAAGTTTGAGCATTTGATATATGGTTGTAGCTTAGGGGGATGGTGTTTAGCATAGGATTAGGGTTTGTAGATCTTAGGCTTAGGGTAGCATAGGATTAATACATAAATTAGGATTTATTTTGAAAACCCATATGTGCAATTTTGTCACAATGCGACATTCACAAAATTCATCACTTGATGACAATAAACCCATGCTAATCATCGAGAAATGGCAATATCGATCCTCTGTCATGATGACAACTCACACAGATTGTTGACTCCATCTATCTTTGCAATGACAACTCGAACGATGAATCTATGCCACTCACGACACTGATGTCGACACATCAAACTTGCAAAGTCAAATGACAAAACAAGTGTCATTAACCCAACCCTAGGGAACTATTGATGAACTCAGGTCAACAACTAGTTGTTAAACCATCTCCGATGAACTCCATGAAAACCTATGAACATTACCGAACAACCCGATCATAACCAACACTGTCGATACTGAAAAACACCCATGAATACTGATAACGACACTTTAAAAACTTGTGTAATTGAATCGATGGATCCTCATGGATCATTCTTGTCCACTTGAAATGCTTTGGATCACAAAAGTTTGACTAAACAAATAGTCGATGAGGGTAGAACTCCCTCTCTTTCCACCTTGACCTAATGGTGTACCAATACATTCGATCAATCACTTGCAAGTGATTACCCTGATGATGCTGACCATGATACCTTTTGATTCAGTGACCTGTTTCTTCCATCCGTAGTATGAACAACTATCGATGATTGGAAAACAACCTTTTATCAACATGGAAATTGAATTCTTTCCATGAAGAATCATGAGTTAGTGATTCGAACACATCTTTGAAAACAATATTTGTATAACTTTGTTCAATACATCTAACGGGTATTAACAATCTACTTTCCAGAATAACTAAAATATTCAAAGTCTCCTTTTATTTTGACTTCACATCAATTAATTCACTTGATTTACTTTCCTGTTGACTGATTACGAAGTGAATTTGTTGCACATAACTCATCGAGTTGTGATGAAACAACTGCTACAACTTAATTTGATTTTGAAAGTATCTAAGTAATTGTTGATTTACTTGAATCACTACTTCTTCATCTATTAACTGATATCTCCATTGACTAACATTTTTACTTAATGCATTAGTTTTCAAATCATTATAAGGAAACTTTAGATCTGCTTTCGAAAATTCATTGTCATGGAAACTTATAGACTTCCTCTCCACTTCAAAAGAGGCTCCATTACATTTTAGAGCATGAAATGATTATGCAATACCAAAGGAATGTAACACTATCTTTCCCCAATACTGACCTGCACCCTTGAAACTGGAAATAAACATACCATCTGAAACAAGTCTCTGATTAGACTCACATGTACTATTCCTTGCAATACACTGCTAATGATGATAGTTTCAAGAATTGAGTTGAATGAATGAATTGAGATTCATTTGGTCTTTAAGAAGATGTTCATAGGACATTAAATGTATCTCATGTTGCTTATCCTCTTCATGAATCAGATTTTTGGAAAAGAATTAACCACCTTGACCAATTGATTTATAAATTGAATCTCGCATCTCGAAAAATCATCCTTATGTTGTTTCTTAATAAACATGAGTACATATTTACTTGAACTTATTAACTGCTTAACTTGATTTTTAACAATTAAATTCAAGTTTGATTTGGCTTTATGTGCCCTAACAATAAATTCAACCCCTTCTTTCTTGAGGTGATATTTATGTTTTCTTCTATAAAACATTGCATCTCTATCATAAAGATAAGGACTTCCTAAGACAACTCCGCAGATGTCTACTGGGACCACATCTAACTCCACTTCATCAATGTACTTAGATGCAATTGCAAATTTTAACAGACACTGCTTTGTGACATGTATCTAAGTTGATTTATTAATCCAACCTAATGGGTATGGTCTTGGATGATTACATTTCTCCAATCCCAATTGATTAACTATATGTTCAGATATTAAATTTTCTTGTGATCCACTGTCAAACATTGTGTCAATATTTGTATGCTTAGAAGTCATCCTTATGTGGAAGAGTTCAACTCTTTTATCCTCATGTGGGGATTTATGTTTGAATAAAATACATTAGTTTTCGAACTTGAACCAGTATCAGAAGTTTTACCTGTCATAACCACGGTGGTTATCCTCCTTTCATCACCTCCATCTAAACCTAGATCCTGCTAGACTGCTGCAATGGCCTTCTTTTCATCCTTCACCTTAAGAAACTTTTTGGGCTTAAGTTATGGATGAAGTTTCCAACACTTCAATTCATCATGATTGATTCTATAGCAATGAGAACAAGTAGTTATTTCCTTCTGAACGATCACTAATTTCTTTCTCTTCGAAATGTTCTTCCCCTTACTATGACTAGAATATCTAGTTTCCAAATCTTTGGATGACTAAGAAGACAACTTGAATGGTCTACCACCTGATTCAATATGTATGGCTTGAACACACACCTCATCAAAATCATCAGGATTAAACTCCTGAACACTCTGCCCTTTACCTTGCCTCAGATGCTACCAATCAATAATAGCTTTCTGCATGTATCCTAAATTTTCCTAAGAGCTTTCAAAATCTTAGACCATGAAGAGATGCCTTTTCCTTTACGCTTGACAACTAGCTGAGTTTTACTTTCCCACCAGATTAAAGTTGTTCACCACATTCTAAGTGTAGCTAACTAAATTTTAGCTTTATCTTTAGAAATGTTCTAAATTTGACAATACACTTCTAACTACTTTATCCAATTATCTAACTTTTTAGGATTCATTTCACCATCATAAACATGTAACTCAAATTTAACACCAAGTTTCAAACGAGATGTTTTCTTAGGTTTCTTTTCTATTTCAGATTTTTCACTGGAAGAAAAAGAAGAAGAGGATTATGGAGATGATGGAGGTGAAGGAGGTTTATCAGTCTTCCCTTACCTTTGTCATTCTTCGATGCCTTTGAAGAAGAAGCATCTCTCACCTTCTTTTCTTCGAACAATTCTCCTAACATCTATTGCATGGTTAAGAATGCCTATTGAAACTTCTCTTCACTCATCTTAGTCTCAATGTTTTCACCTACATATGGTCTTGACATGGTTGATTTCTAAACGACTCGTCACTTTCCAATCTATGGATCAATCTACTCAAGGATTCCTTATCCTCTTTGCGACTTAGACCTGGTTAACATTCAATGGCACATCTTACAAATGCAACCTGCTTTGATACAAAATTATATGTTCTGAAATGACCATATACTAAAACTGTTGTAGAAATTATTAGTCATTAATGAGTTTGAATGTTAACTGAAATCACGGAAACTGAGGAAAACTACTTGAACATAACACTTTACGACATCTAATAAACCATAAGTAAGATGTAAAACAGAAGTGAAAACAATGAATATACAGATATACCAAACAACAATATTGATTACAGAGTTCATCCCTCATGGGCTACATCTTAGAGTCCACTTTCAAAATGGGCGACCATTTTTATTAGGAATGAGAAGAAGAATTTGAATACATAGTATTTTGATAGAATGAACTTGCATACAAGAAATTATGACCTCTATCATTAGATAGCTCTCTTAACCAGCTTTCCAACGCCGCTTATAGTTTACAAATCTGACTCTGGATGCTCCCGAAACACTAAAAACAAAATCGCCTCTATTCCTCCAGAACCTACATACAAAATCTGAAAACCACTCAAGCTATTCTTCAATGAGAAAAATTACCTCTTATAGGCTTGTAAGTACATTCAAGCCTTCCTAACTTCATTTGAGGTGAATGAGCTAAATTTAGGGTTTGAATGTGTTTGGTTTTGTCATGATTTTCCACCTTGGTTCATTAGTCCATGGTCTTCAAATTAATTTACAACAAACTAACAATATAAAACCGACTTCGCACCTTAGAATAGCCAAAGAGTGTTAACGGTTAGCTAACTGGGTGGAAGGTGCTCACTGTGCATGTAAACAGGTGTTTTTGGAGTAGTTATCTCGACGATTTTAAGTCCCAGTGGTTCCGCTAACCATTTACCATAGCAGTTGGAGGTGGCAGTTAACTCGGTGCTCACATAGCACTGCCACTGCCTAACCATAACTGTCCACTAAAACTGCGGAACAAACCTTGACTACGCGGCTATACCTACAAGTGTTCACATGTCGAGTTTTACTCTGCTCGGTTAAGGACTGAAAATTAGAGCTAACCTCTGCCTAACCTGCTCACATGGATTTTTCTCTGGTGGTTTTGACACAGTTAGCTACCAGCAGTTTAGTTGTGTTATATTTGTTTTATAATTGTTTGATTATAAACAAAGACCAATAGTTAGAGTTTAGGTAATGGATTTTGAATGGCTTTAGGACTAGGTTTGGTAGGCTAGTGTTTTAGGTACATTTGTACTTAGGTTTGAGAATTTGATACATGGTTGTGGCTTAGGGGATGGTGTTTAGCATTGGGTTAGGGTTAGTAGAACTTAGGCTTAGGGTAGCATAGGATTAATACATAGATTAGGATTTATTTTAAAAACCCATATGTATAATTTTGTCACAATGCAACGTTCACGAAATTCATCACATGATGACAATAAACCCATGCCGATCATCAACAAACAATTATATCGATCCTCTACCACGATGAAAACCCACGCACATCATTGACTCCAGCTATCTTTGCAACGACAACTCGGATGATGAATCTATGCCACGGACAACACTGATGTCGACACATAAAACCTACAAAGTCAAATGAAAAAACACATGTCATTGACCAAACCCTGGGGAACTGTTGATGAATTCAAGTCGACAACGAGGTGCTAAACCATCTCCACTGAATGCCATGAAAACCTATGAATATTACCTTAACAACCTAATCATAACCAACATTGTCAATACTAAACGACACCCACGAATACTAATGAAGGCACTTTAAACATTTCTGCAATTGAGTCGATGGATCCTCCTAGATCAGGGAGCATTCAAAAACTAGTGTGTTATTTCATTTTTTATGCCAATTTAGTGATAAAGTTATATCTCTCCAAAGCATATAATAGTGTTTAATTGTTGTACCTTTTCCCGCTCTTAATTCATAGCAGGTTCTCACTTCCACTGGTTAAGTGGATTATGCTATGTGACTATTATTGGGCTTGAAATATTGATTAATGGATCGACATCAAAGCTCTTTATGTTGTCAAGGGAACTTAAGAAGTGTTTCTCACTCGCACCATCCCTCTTTCTTTTGGTAGCATATGGATTTCGAGCCATTAGTGAAGCTAGGAGAATGAAGAGAATCAATGAGGTGAAAATAGAATATCTAAGGCACTCTCACTCTTACTGTTTCTATATGTTGTTTTCTTATTTTGTTTTTCATCATGAAGGGACTGATGAGGTCTCAAGAACATTTTATGACTTTATAATAAGGCTACAGGTATGGAGATAAATGGGAATAATTCTAATGTTTATTTGGTTGGTTTGGAAGGTATTTAGGATCTAAGTATTGGAGGATGTTCCCCTTTCTACGCTTAGACATGTCAGACGGGGAAAAATATCTAAGCTTCACCGATAAGCATAATTTCTATGGAAAGGTATATTGGTATTAGTTACTATCCAAAATTTCACAATCTGAAATGTCCCAAAATATAAACTATAGTGAACATAATGAGATAACTCATTTGAAGCATATTTCAGTATTAGTCATAAACCATAACTTCCATATCATATACCTCTAAAAGTATAGTGAGCCAATATTTTAAATTTTAGCCCAATGTTGTGCTCAATATCTCCTCAATATGCTCAAAATTTCACCATTTCAAATAGTCCGTAAAACAATTTATTGCAAAAAATCTAAGATGGCCAATTCTCCCCACAAATCACATTCTTTATCACACACTTTCCTTCTAATGTTTTCTCCTTTTACACATTATCATATTCCTTTAAAAATTACATTTTCATTCAAAGGGTGACATCAATTCATTAATGAAACAATTAATTCCCCTTTTTATTTCACTTTTTCAAATACCATGAGAATATACCATGGGTGTCCTAAATTATGGTTTGAAACTACCATTTTTTCCTACTTTTTTTTCACAAGAAACCCATTTTAATATGCTTGGATACTTATATATAACATCAATGATATAAGCCCTTTAACATTAATGACAACAATTTGTTCAACAAATAACAGTATACGAGAGTATTGGGCCCTAGTTTTGTTGGTTTTTTCACTATCATCAATTCCATTTTTAACCTATTACTCTCCATCTTACCTCCTTAACTTGTTTTTCTATATTCTTCATGCTTCCCAAGGAATACATTGCAACACGTTTTATGAGGAAACAAGTTTTCAAATTTACATTATTTTCCTTTTTTTGATTAATCAATTGCATTAGATTTATTTTTGTTTGGATAACCATTTATCATTTGGAATATTGATGCTTATCTAGTAGGAAATAACCACATGGGTTTTGTTCCTAGATACTATGAGATGGATTTGTGTTGATCAAATTGGTTCTAGGATAAATAATGATGACACCTCTCAGTGAAATCTCTAGGTCAATTGTATATATAAATACAACAAGTGATGATTGAGCTGAATGATTGGATGAAGGGAATATTTTCATGCGTTTCACTAAAGGTTTTAACCATGTACAAAAATTACCTGAAAACAACTTCTTAAAAATAAAAAATATACAATGTCAAGAACATAAAATATACACATATATTTTTCTCTTGGAACCCAAAACTGAGAAAACAATATTTATTTTTCATTTTATTCATTTCAATGTTACAATACATTATGTACATGTCGAAGCATTTATAAGCCCCAATCCATTAACCCTATATTAGAACATAATAGTAGTTCCCTCGAACAGATCTACAAAATACCATGGGAAAAATCATCATGCATAAAACAATGCACAAAACTATGTGAAAAACCATGGGTGGTTCCACCCTCATCTTTGGGTTGTCCCAACCATCCGTCGGTTCGCCCAAAAAAAAAAATGGGGCATTTCCCCAAACCCCGTGGAGGGAGGCTACCACCCCCCTACAAACCCCCTAACAAGGGGGGTTTGTCGCAACAACTACACCCAACTCAATGTAATAGTGCATATGGATAGTCATGCAAAGAATATAACACATACCCAACATTCATGTCATCAAAATATTAAATGATAATGATAAAAATTCCATCCTTCATCAATGCAAAGCTAAAACTTAGCCTAGGGGATCTACTTTATGCTTTATATTTTGTATTAAATTGTTAAATACATTTGGTAGGTCCACAAAATAAGGGAATGGTCGAGTTCCTTGATTTAAACATGTATTATATATAAAATCAAGGGTGAGATGAAAAAGATGTATGTGATATTGGTGAGTAAAACCATTGTACACTGGTGAACTTTATCTTGTTAATGTAAAGACAGTTGTTGTTTTAAATAATGGTGTGATTATTTCATAGGACTGTAGATATTTTTGCAATGTAAACGAGTGAGGAACAACCTCTTAATCTAATCTACACTCCATTGCATCTATTTTGGTTAAGAAAATATATTACATTTATTATTTAGATTTGATTTCTTTTATATGCTTATTAGTTTAGCATTTCAATTCTTGCTATGCTTTCATTGACAAGTATGTTAATCATATAAATAGATCATTTAATCATTGATTTGTATTGAATTAATTGCTTAAGAATATTGTGGTAGGAACATTCTAGTCTCTTGAATTGAATGGTTGCAACTTGTGGTTTTAATAACCACATTCTAGTAAATGTCAATTCAATGCTTGGATATATTTCTATGGTGTAGTTTTGTCTTTTCAATTTATATATTATTCCTCTTTTATTTTCAATGATTCTTGGAAAGAGGAACTACCCAAATCAATCCAAAAGATAAATTGTTGACAACAATATCCTAGTATATTGATTTGTGCTTGAGTACGTCAACATTTCCAAGTAGGATTGAGTGAGATTTTTATTTTTGAAGTGTGAAGAGTGATGCAATTTTACTTTCCTTAGAATCATATTAGAATTCAAGATAGAAAACTATAATCTTGCACATACAATGCATGACATCTCACAAGTTTAAAAAACTGTAGACTAATGATTTAGTGTCAAAGGATTTAAACATGTAAATTGCAGGTGCCAAGGGCACAATATTATTTCTTGCATCAATTTAAAATTTTCTAGTGATGTTTTCTTTACTATAAACATTTTAGATATGGAGTATAAATGGTAAGACTAGAGGTAAGAACATGTGCATTGACTTCAGTGAGTTTCTGAAAATCCTTGTTATGTTGGTACAATATATATAAGCCTAAGGATATTAAAGGTATATTTTATAGTATAATAAAAAAAACCTCACCATTCCAAAATAGGGGTGCAGCAAGAACCCCCTCATTTACTAATCCATTTGCAAGTAAGGACTTTTGGCCAATAAGATGAATTTAAGGATGCTAAAGAGTTTGTTCAAAAAAGGATGGTATGACACTACAAGGATATCTCAAATCCTTGTTCTAAATTTAAATTTGTAATAAGAAATAGATTTTCATCTCAAAAAATAGACAAGCAAAGCATCTATGAGTAACTTCCATAAGGAGAGGATATACAAGTTTTGTCAATCACTCTTGTAAGCATGAAGAGAAGATAAAAGAACTATGGATGATAGTTGATGGAGAGAATATATTGCAGCCAGAGATAGAGGATTTTCTTGCATTCATTTCATAAGATCCCTTGTGTACTCAAGACTGAAATGGACAAGTCCCAAATGAAATTCATTGCATAAAAAGGGAATATATGCAAACAATTTCCAATGAACAAAAGAGCCATGAGAATAAGCACATTGAATCTTGCTTCCAATCAATCTCTAGTGAGAAATTCCACTCCATGTTTCGAAACTCCATGGCACCATTCACACTAGAGAAGTTGTTTTATCATATCCTGGTATTAATTACTCAAGTTACATTACTCAAATTTGGATATGAGTTCACTTGAAATCTTATTTCATAAATATATGCATTAGATAGGGTGAATCCATGAATATGGGTTACACTTTTTGGCAAGCACATGAGTTAGGAGGGGGAAAAAAGAAGCTCAATCAAGCTATATTTTAGCATTTGGTCAACTTGTTTGGTTACTTCAAAATAAACCTTCGATTAAGCTCCTACGTAACCCATAGTTACATACGATCTTGATTGAGAAATATGCTTGATCAAGCTCTTTTTTTATTTCCCTCCCAAAACACAATGGGGAGTTTATAGTCTAAAGGGCTTGATTGAGATTTTTTTTAACCATATCAAGAGCTTGATCAAGGGTTTGTTAAACCCTCAATTTATCTATTTCAAATTTACCTTCACCATTCGATCAATATTTTTAAGTGCTCAATTCAGTTGTTGAGGGCCTAAAAAATGGAGTTTTAGCTCCCCTTCTGTAGATTTCTCTACAACACCATTTTTTCCACTAGTGAACTTTAGGTAGACTTTGTCCTTATGTGACAAATTTGATCATGTTGGATTTGTGAAGGAATCCTCTATCCAATGGGATATGAGTTTGACATTTTTTTAATTCATATGATATTTTTTATCTAATTTATTTTAAACATAATGCTTGAATTTTTTGGATAGTTTCAAAGGGGATGAATAAAAAATCAATAACAGAAATATACAAATGAAATATATATATAATATATATATATATAGATATAACATACAAATATCTTCGTTTATGAGTCCTTCAAAAATGGTACTCTTGGTTTTTGAATTTATTAAAGAGTAGAAAAAATATTATGTGAACACATGTGTCTAAAAAATACAATTGAAATATTACTTCACCAACTTCGAAAAATAATAAAAAATACAATTTTACATGTGTTAACGGTGCTAGACCCACCAACATTCAGGGGATCTCCGTGGTATGAAGTCCCAACTAGACCTCACACCGTTTGGTGTAGGAGTTCCATCTGTTATGATGGTCTGATTTCCATTATTAGAAATTTTTTCCTTACCTCTTACTTGTCAGCACATGAGAATGGTCTACTTTGTCTTCGAGGTCCACGTGCCTAGTGAGTGCTAGTGTTACTTGTGTCAAGGTTCTTTCACCATAGAGGGAGAGGGTGGAGGAGAGTCTCAAGTCAAAAGGTAAGAATTCCCAACTCTGACAGAGACACACAACATAATAGGACACAATATGACATGCACATCTTCCGAAGGAGCAGTCCACATGGATGCGGCAATCACAACACACAAGAGAAGATAGCACGTACAACACCAAGCAGGGTAGTCTGTGCAAGTGCAATGGTCGTTATAACAAGTTTATGGGAAAGGTTTTTTATGATATCCGGTGAGGCAACCCACATGGGAAGGACATTGTTAACAACTTATACAACACATTTTCATCAATATATGTATTAGAGAAAATGAAAGAGTTCAATTTTTTAACACAGGTTAAAGCAACATGCATTACAAGTGTTCAAGATTAGTCTTATAAATAGTTACAATACATGTGTGAAAATGTGTTGGCGTGTTATCACGATTCTAAATTAAGCGAAAATTCCAAGACACATTGGTACACCATACATCATTGGCCCCGTGAAAGGGGTGTTCAAACCACTTCTCACTCCTCAAAGAAAATACTACACACTCTCAAGACTATGTGGGAGGAGCCAGGGTGAAAATTCCCTTGCATGTGCAAATGAGAGGGTATTTATAGCCAAGGGTGAAATTGGCCCTTATGAATGTTCAACTTCCTTCATGATTATTTGACTTATTTGAATCTTCAACTTTACATGACTCTTCAGTTGACATGTGGGTCTCTTTTACTTCCACATTACATTATGTTGATTTACATAGTATGGCCCATAGCAGTGATGTGGTCGACATGACTCATGACATGAATCAACATGACAATGTTGGTATGTCCACTCTGCTACTAGTGTGCACGTTAATTTTCAGTGTTGTTGAGTTTTGGGTGTTCTCTTGGTGTATCGTAGATTCACCTCTACATGGCAAGGTGTGTGAAATCTTTGATGGTCTTGGTGTTCACTTGATGTTGTATGTACACATCGCTCCTTTGCTTGTTCTTTGGCATGCTTCACATGTTCGTTTGTTCAAGAGAAAAATCCCCTCGCATGCATCGTTTGTTTTGCAAAAAAATATCCTCACATACATTATCCATTTGCGATAAAATCTCCTCGCATGCATTGTTTATTTGTTCGTTTGTAAAAAAATCTCCTTGCATGTGTCTCCTTGTTCATCATGTCTGTCATTATGTCATGTCTTATCCATGTACCAGTATCTGCAATCACTCATGACGAGACGACATTAAATCCATAATCCTCTTATTCTACCATGAGGCATGGTCATTTGCTTTTGGATGCAGGTGAATGGGAGAGAGGACAAGGTTATGACACCCTGCAATGTAATTTTCAAGTTGGGATACGAGCTCCAGGCACTGCTGATGAAAATTTTACAAAAGTCAATGGGAGACTGAGATGGACAATCCAGATCAGTAATGACTATCTATGGGATCTAGCTCAGCTAGAGGATAGATCTACACAATTTCTAGAGGGAAGCAGTGCAAGTAGTAGAGGGGCTTGGCAGCAAAAATTGTACAATTCCTCAAGGGAGATAGTAGTAGACTGCGGGATTGCTAGTGACAAAAACTGTGCAATTTCTGGAAGGTTGACCTAGTGAACATCTCTGTGTAGTTTCTAAGTTAATAAGGCTACTCGGCAGCTGATGGACTGCTCATGAAATCTGCGTATTTTTTTGCGTGAGAAATCGGTCGGCTAACTCGGTGGCTAGCTAGAAAAACTACTCATTTTTTTGAGGGAGATAGAAACAGACATTAGGTGTTTTTCCAGCTTGTCTACGTTGTTTCCTCAGTCAGCAAAGTAGGAAATTTCTACAATTTTTGTGCAATTTTTTAGGGGAGTTAGACCCAGGGTCACTACCCGATCAAACTCTCCAGTTGACCAGTAGAATGGTTGGTTGTTGTGCTTGCAGGTAGTGCAGATTGAAATGGCTTTTTGGACACTTTTGTGCTATTCTAGGTGATAGTTGTTCGATTTCATTCTAGGGTTGACATTCGGCTCTTAGAGGGTGATCCGGTCGTCATAATTTCAGAAAAAATGACTAAGTGTGTGAGTGAGTGAAGTTGTGCATATGCGATTGTGCAAACACACAATCAACATGACTTGACAACAAGACATTGCAAACCATCAAGACAACATATACTCATCATGACTAACCGATAGTGTGAGTGACAAGCGCGACGCTTGTGATAGATCGTTAAATGACCATGATTATGCTTGTGCGGCAGTGCATACAACTTTGTGTGTGAGTGCAACTAATTTTTACATAGTGAATACAACTTTTACACACGAAGAGGGACCTTGTGCATGACCAAAACATGGTTGCAAGCACGACATTATGACCAACATGCAAAAATATATTTGTTGAATGGTCAAGCAAGGTGTTACACAATATTTTGTCATACCTCCTGCACTTCCCTTTGACATACCCTGAAGTGCCTAAAACATGATTATTATACAGTATACTCATCCATGTATACAACTCAGATGCCTCCTTTAACTTTGCTTGGAAAGTATCTGGATATTTCCCTAAAGAAATAGCTCTTAAAACCCTAAAATGAAGATCATCACCCTTATGAAGCTAAAAACTGCGATGATCACCTATTGCACCATGTTAGGCCAGCGATGGCATCGCTCTATTCCCTTGCATACCCATGATGGTCTCAAAAAGGAAGTTTTTCCAAAGAGGATGAGAAGCTTCGTGATCTAGAAGCTTCCACAACAGCGAGATGGAGGTGGTTTTGCATAGATGAAGTCGAATCCTCCTAATTTGACCTCTTGGTCTCATCCCTATGAGCTATTTCCTTGAGATGTGGGCCTAATCCTATCTTTGGAGGAGTCCTAACTCCCTCTCCCAGGCTATAAATTACTCCTCTCCCATTCCCAAATGGTTGGTCTATGTCCATTTGCACCCCTATGTTGAGCTTGTGCTTGCAGCTTATTCGTTAGACTTGGAGAAGGAGTGTTTGGAGAGTTTATTGGCTTGGACTTAGATTACCACTCAAGAGAGCCTTTCAACATAAAGTCTATGGTTTTGAGCTTCCCTTTATTCTTTAAATTATATACAACTGATGGTTCATCTTCCTAAGATATATATTCCCATGAATTGTCGAGTGGGTGAAGGAATTCTAGGCTTCAGATTCTTGTTGTGTTTGGTTGGTGGAGACACTATGTGCTCTGGACTCTTGGTTGTAGGTGGAGGCTCTATGTTCTCTAGATTCCAATGTGATCTAATTGACTTTTATTGGTGTGAATCCCCCTGAGCACTTAACTCCTTGAAATATGAATCTAGTTTAAGGGTGGACAACTATAAGAAATATTTGCAGTGTAATTGGCCTATACTTGGGTGGAGAGTTGAAGTCCCTCCCTCAGTTACCAATCATTCAAACTAATTAGATAAAGTGTATTTTCTTGTGTTATACTATAAATAATGAATGATGTTGTTAAGTGTTATAAAAATGTATATAACAGCATTGTTGATGGAGTATTGTGTTATTCTTTGTTATGTTGCAATGAAATGCTTATGTTAATGCTATTATGGTTTTGAGGGGCTTGGATATTCTTATTATAGTTGTTACTTTCCTAAGTTGCAAAGCGATTTACATGGTTAAGTATGAATTCTCGATCTGCTTAGTAAAATTGTTTATAGTATGTGAACTCCATTGTTGGCATATCTTGGATTTCTAATGGTTTAAGGCTATTCATTGTCTACTCTAGTAAGGAACTATTAATAACATGAAGTATGATGTATCAATGGGTTACATAACATTATTGGGAACTCTTACATGGAAGGATCTGATGTTATTGTATATTAAGTTACACTGTAATATTGGCCATAACTTGGTTGGTTTTAGTGCTTATTAGTGGACATGTCAATAGCTTCTTTGAGTGCATCTTTGTCTATAGAAATGTTTGAAATGTTGGTGTGGGAATGACAATGTCATTCCTATAATAGTTAGCTTTCTAAGTAACACTATGCAACAAGGGAAACTTGGGTAAGTCCCTCGGGACGCCTTAGCATTTACATGTCTATGTACTATAAACAATGTCACAAGGTTGTTCGAACTTGAAAATTTAGGTTTGAAGTTTGGTGAACGTCAAAAAAATGTTCAAATTTGATTCAAATTCAGTGAGGTTTGGTTTAGGTTCAATTTAAGTTCATGGATTTTTGTTTAGTTTGAAAAGGGTTTTGAATATCGTTAGCTCTAGCCAACACACACACTATCATTGTCCACTAAACATCTATTTTCATAGTGAACAGAACGAGTGCCTTTCTATGTTGAATCCGATGAAAAATTTCATCCATGCAGTCTCTTGATTAAGTGTCTACCACTTTGAGGAGAATGTCTGCATGTTTCTATTCAAGTAGATGGGGTTCATTTTCTACTCTCAGTTTCACATGTTGAATGGGTATTGAGCACTGAAATAAGGGTTTCTTGAGTTTGACTATTCGATGGGCTCTTCCATTAAATTTAAATTTAAAATATAATATGATTATACATTAAATATAAGATATAATATGGCTTTATGTTATATATATTAAAATTTAGGGCCTATCTTTATACTGTAAATTTTTAAGATATAATAGAAT
>APFE030587927.1:47754-69387 GCA_000404065.3 Pinus taeda | reverse complement strand
ATAATAATAATAATAATAACAATAATCCAGCTTTAAAGTCACAAACCAGAAACCACTCAATTGGTCTATGTGATCCCCTTATTTGTGGGACAAGGGACCAATTTCTTTGTAGTGATTTCACTGCTACAAAAGCATATATACTCTATTTACTATAGATTTCAACCTGTGACCTTTTAGTAAGAAACTCATGCCCTTAATCATTAGAACAGCTCAAGTAGTATTGATATCCACTACCATTTTAAAATTAGAAGTCTCATAACATTATAAATATTTTCAGACCGTCTTAGATAGGATCATTGTTTTGCCAAAATTTGGCAATACAATTTCTAGTAAGATTGTGATTTGTTGTATTTTAAAATGCAGTTTTGAATATATAAATAGATTCAACCCCTTTAAAAAATTCATGAAACACAATTGAATTTCAAAAATTAAACTAGTTAAACATATGATTTTCAAAAATCTCTATCAGATACTAAGCAAAATTAACAAAAAAAAATATCCAGAAAAACTATTTCCTCTGTTAACTAAACTACACACTTATTGTTCTCATATTAACATTATAAAACTTGTACTATTCTATAAATATAAAAAGAAATAACATTATAAAACTCACTATTCTCCTTGTACTATTCTCTAAATATCAAAGAAATAACATTATAAAACTCTCACTATTCTCATGGCATAAAGTCAAGGAAATAACATTATAAAGCTCTCAATAATCTCATAACATAAAATCAAAGTAAACATTATAAAACTCTTACTATTCTCACAACATTAATAATCAACATTAATAATCAAAGGAGATCTTTACACCATTATAAAGTTAAATGTGGAAAAAGAATGAGGAGGAAAGCAAAATTGTGAGGTGCCATGTTGCTGCAAGATTGATAGACATATACAAACCTTAGTGGATATAAGCAACACAAAATTCTAAATGCAACTCAACCTTAGCAGTTGTAAGCATATTCATACTGACAACAACAAGAACCCAAATATGGCAGTATATCCATGGTGATCTAAAAATGTATGGAAAAGGAATATTCATAATCACAACAAGGACCCTAATGCTTCCATGGCATCGCACGGAGTCATTAATTTACTGTGGATTCCGCGCAGGAAATATCAAAGGACGGACATAACGGTTGATCGAGTTCAGCTCTTGCCATATCACAGAATCCTGCCCCTTAAAATCAATGTCAGGATAACACGAGAAGAAGCATGAATTCAACATTGCGAAGGCAGGAAAATCCACCAAAGCATTCACATCTACATTGGGAAACCTAGAAGAATAAACGTAAGTGATAACTTGCAGAGCTTCCATGAGGGCCGCTTGGAACATGAAGTTGGGGCAGGTGGCCAAGAACTTCACCACATTAGCAATACCCTTTGACATCTCCAACCATACCCACAAACACAGTGGCGGCAGAGGGGACTTCTTCAGAGAATCCGAGGCCTCTCTGTATTTCCTAGGGGCTCGAGGCGCTTCAGAACTCGATTCGCTGCGCATTACCTTCCAAGATAAACCAGGAAGCGCTAACATGATGCGCTGATAAACCTTGCGAAGGCAATGAACCTTGATGGGATCCATTGAAAACAAATTGCACAGTTCAATTTTTTGTTTCGTTCAAAACCAATTGCAAAGTTCAATTCAATTTTTTGTTTCGTTCAAAACCAATTGCAGAGTTCAATTTTTTGTTTCGTTCAAGGAGAAAAATGCATGGTAGTTTATTTATCGTGACGTGACTAGGAAATAACTCGCTAGAAGGTGGTGCTCAAGGGACTTTTCTTATTAGTTAGTTTGCATGGGTTTAGTCTCTACTACGTTATAAGTTCAAATTTTATGGAGAAAAGTGGAGTAAAAAAAGTTATTTTAAAAAAACTAAACTTTCAAAAAAAATCTAGATTCTTTAGATAAATTTAACTTAATTTTAAAATTTTTATAATTTTATATATTATTTTTAATTTACCATATCATTAATTTATTCATTATAAATAAGACCTTTACAAGCATAGATTTGAGTTTAGATTCTTAATGGTCTGCTTTTTAATGTAAATATAAATAATAAAATTGAGTAAAACAAAAACATAACATTTTTTGAAATGTTGAACCCTCTATCCCTCTATTTTTTATAATCCATAATGACTATTAAGACTTGGTAAGAACATCATATGAGTCTCCATATATCTTTAGATATCTTACATCAATTATGGAAATGTAGAAAGTGGTAGTGCCAGTTACTAACTTAATGAATGTTATATAGATGGTAACACAACCACTCAAAAGCTTACCATTTGGAAGCTAGTTTACAATGTAGTAGGATACAAGCTATAATGAGAATATTTATATTTTTATATTTATATTTTATATTTTTTTCATTTCGAAATGGTTTTTAGGTTTTAGGTTTATTACAAAGTTATTTAGAAATATTAAGCTCAAAAACTTTTTTTACAAATAAATTTAATTCATAAATTTTTATTTTTAAGAGGATCAAATATATATGAGGTTATAAAATAAACACAAGAGGGATTTCGTATTATTAAAACATCATATATGTTATTTAACAACATGTCACATACTTTGTTGGTTGGTTGGTAAAATTATATGATCTGAAATGGCCATATACTAAAAACTCATGTAGAACTCACTAGCTATTAATGAGTTTGAATGTTAACTGAAAGCACGGAAATCGAGGAAAATTGCTTGAACAGAACACTTTATGATAACTAATTAACAATAAGTAAGATGCAAAACAGAAGTGAAAACAACAAACACACAAATATACTAGATAGCAATATTAATTACGGAGGTCATCCCTCATGAACTACATCTCTGGGTCCACTTTCAAGATGGGTGACCGCTTTTATTAGGAATGAAAAGAAGAAGTCGATTACATAGTGATTTGGACAGATTGATCTTACACATAGGAAATTATGACCTCTGTGAGCAGATAACTCTCTCAACCAGCTTTCTAACGCTGCTTACGATTTCCAAATCCAACTTCGGATGCTCCCGAAACACTAAAAACAAAATCACCTCTATCCCTCCAAAACCTGCATACAAAAGCTGAAAACCAGTCAAGCTATTCTTCAATGAGAAAAACTGCCTCTTATAGGCATGTAAGTACATTCAAACCTCCCTCATTGCATGTGAGGTGAATGAGCTAACTTCAGTGTTTGAATGTGTTTGGTTTTGTCATAATTTTCCACCTTGGTTCATTAGGCCATGGTCTTCGAATTAATTTATAACAAACTAAAAATATAAAACCCACTTCCCACCTTAGAATAGCCTGAAGAATGTTAGCGGTTAGCTAACCGGATGGAAGGCACTAACTGTGCATGTAAATAGGTGTTTGCATAGCGGTTATCTCAGCGGTTTTAGGTCTCGGAGGTTCCACTAACCATCTACCGTAGCAATTGGAGGTGGCAGTTATCGTGGCACTCACATAGCGCTGCCACTCCCTAACCATATCCGTCGACCAAAACTGCAGAACAAACCTTGAATGTGCAACTATACCTGAAAGTGTTCACATGTCAAGTTTTACACCGCTCACTTAAGGACTCCCTATTAGGGCTAACCTCCGCCTAACCTGCTTGCATGGATTTTTCTTCGATGGTTCCGACATGGTTAGCTGCCAATGGTTTAGTTGTGTTATATTTGTTTTATAATGGTTTGATTATAAACAAAGGTTGAGAGTTAGAGTTTAGGTAATGGATTTTACATGGCTTTAGGACTAGGTTTGGTAGGCTAGTGTTTTAGGTACATTTGTACTTAGGTTTGAACATTTGTACATGGTTGTAGCTTAGGGGATGGTGTTTAGCATAGGATTAGGGTTTGTAGAACTTAGGCTTAGGGCCGCATAAGATTAATACATAGATTAGGATTTATTTTAGAAACCCATATGTACAATTTTGTCACAATGCAACGTTCACGAAATTCATCACATGATGACAATAAACCCATGCTCATCGTCAAAAAATGGCGATATTGATCCTCTGCCACGACGATAACCCATGCACATCGTTAACTTCAGCTATCTTTGCAACGACAACTCAAACAATGAATCTATGCCACTGACGACACTAATGTCGACACATCAAACCTGCAAAGTCGAACGACAAAACATGTGTCATCGACCAAACCCTGGGGAATTGTTGACGAAATCAAGTCGAGAACGAGGTGTTAAACCATCTCCACTGAACACCATGAAATCCTATGAGCATTACCTGAACAACATGATCATAACCAACACTGTCGATATTGAACGACACCCACGAATATTGATGACGACACTTTAAACACTTGTGCAATTGAATCGGCAAATCCTCCTCGATCATCCCTCTCCATTTGAAAGCTTTTGGACCACAAAATTTTGATTAAACAAATAGCCAATGAGGGTAGAACTCCCTCTCTTTCCACCTTAACCTGATGATGCACCAATGTATTCGATCAATCGCCTACAAGTGATGATTCTGATGATGCTGACCATGATACCTTTTGTTTTGGTCACCTGTTTTTTCCATCCGTAGTATGAACAACTTGCGACGATGGGCAAACAACTTGTTATCAACATGGAAATTTAATTCTTTCCATGAAGAATCATGAGTTAGTAATTTGAACACATCTTTGACAATAGTATTTATAGAACTTTGTTCAATACATCTTATGGGTATTAACAATCTACTTTCTAGAATAATTGAAATATTCAAAGACTCCTTTGATTTTGACTTCACATCAATTAATTGACTTGATTTACTTTCCCGTTGGCTAATTACTAAGTGAATTTGCTACACATAACTCATCCAGCTGTGATGAAATGACTGCTGCAACTTAGTTTTATTTTGAAAGTATCTAAGTAATTGTTGGTTTACTTGAATCACTAATTCTTTGTCTATTACCTGATATCTCCATCGACTAACATTTTCCCTTAATGCATTAGTTTTCAAATCATTATAAGGAAACATTAGATCTACTTTCGAAAATGCTTTGTCATGAAAACTTATAGACTTCCTCTCCACTTGAAGAGAGGCTCCATTACTTTTTAAAGCATGAAATGATGATGCAATACCAAAGGAATGTAAAATTTTCTTTCCCCGAAAATGCTTTGTCATGAAAACTTATAGACTTCCTCTCCACTTGAAGAGAGGCTCCATTACTTTTTAAAGCATGAAATGATGATGCAATACCAAAGGAATGTAAAATTTTCTTTCCCCAATAATGACCTGCACCCCTAAAACTAAAAATAAACATACCATCTGAAACAAGTCTCTGATTAGACTCACATGTACCATTCCATGTAATACACTGTTGATGATGATAGTTTCTAGAATTTAGCTGAATGAATGAATTGAGATTCATTCGGTATTTAAGAAGATGTTCATAGAACATTAAATGTATCTCATGTTGCTTATCCTATTCATGAATAAGATTTCTTAGAAAAGAATTAACCATCTTGACCAATTGATCTATAAACTAAATCTTGCATCTCAAACAATCATCCTTATGTTGTTCCTTAATAAACATGAGTACATATTTACTTGAACTTATTAATTGCTTAACTTGATTTGTAACAATTAAATCCAAGTTTGATTTGACTTTATGTGCCCTAACAATAAATTCAACCCCTTCTTTCTTTAGGTGATATTTATGTTCTCTTCTGTAAAACACTACATCTCTATCATAAAGATAAGGACTTCTTAAGACAACTCCACATATGTCTACTGGGACCACATCTAACTCCACTTCATCAATGTACTTATATGTGATTGCAAATTTTAACCGAAACTTCTTTGTGACATGTATCTAAGTTGATTTATTAATCCAACCTAATGGGTATGGTCTTGGATGATTCCGTGTCTCCATTCCAAATTGATTAACTATATGTTTATATATTAAATTTTCTTGTGATCCACTGTCAAACATTGCGTCAATATTTGTATGCTTAGAAGTTATCCTTATGTGGAAGAGTTCAACTCTTTTATCATCATGTGGAGGATTTATGTTTGAATAAGATACATTAGATTTTTCGAACTTGAACCAGTATTAGACGTTTCACTTGTCGTAACCATGGCAGTTATCCTCCTTTCTTCACCTAAATCTGAACCTAGATCATGTTGGATTGCTGCAATGGCCTTCTTTTCATCCTTCACCTTAAGTAATTTTTTGGTCTTAAGTTCTCGATGAAGTTTCCGACACTTCGATTCATCATGACCGATTCTTTAGTAATGAGAACAAGTAGGTCTTTCCTTCTGAACGATCATTGATTTCTTTCTCTTCGCAATGTTCTTCCACTTACTATAACTGGAATCTCTAGTTTCCAACTCTTTGGATGACTGAGATGACAACTTGAATGGTCTACCACCTGATTCAATATGTATGGCCTAAACACACACCTCATCAAAATCATCAGGATTAAACATCAATAAAGGATGCTGCAAATATGAATGTAAATTGTCGATGTATTTTAACAAAGTTTCACTTATATCCAATGAAATACCAAGCCCCAATGATTTCTTTCTAAACTCTTGAGTAAAATCCTCAACATTGTGCCCTTTACCTTGCCTCAGATGTTGCCAATCAATAATAGCTTGTTGCATGTATCCTAAAGGATACAATTGTTTCCTAAGAGCTTTCAAAAACTTAGACCATGAAGAGATGACTTTTCCTTTATGCTTGACATCTAGCTGAGTTTTACTTTCCCACCAGATTAAAGTTGTTCCCCCCATTCTAACTGTAACTAGCTAAATTTTAGTTTTATCTTTAGAAATGTTTTGAATTCGACAATACACTTGTAACTGCTTTATCGAGTTTTCTAACTTTTTTAGATTGATTTCACCATCATAAACAGGTAACTCAAATTTAACATCAAGTTTCAAAATATGTGTTTTCTTAGGTTTCTTTTCTGTTTCAGATTCTACACTGGAAGAAGAAGAATAAGAAGAAGAGGATGATGGAGGTGAAGGAGGTTTATTAGTCCTCCCTTTACCTTTGTCATTCTTCGATGCCTTTGAAGAAGAATCATCTCTCGCCTTCTTGTCTTTGTACAATTTTGCCAACATTTGTTGCATGGTTAAGAACGCCCACTGAAACTACTCTTCACTCATACTAGTCTCAGTGTTTTCACCTGCATCTAGTCCTAACGTGGTCGATTTCTAAATGACTCGTCGTTTTCCAATCTCTAGATCGATCTGCTCAAGGATTCCTTCTCCTCGTTGCAACTTAGACCTAGTTAACATTCAATGGCACATTCTATAAATGAAACCTACTCTGATACCAAATTGATGATCTGAAATGACCATATACTAAAAACTGATGTAGAATTCATTAACCATTAATGAGTTTGAATGTTAACTGAAAGCACGGAAATCAAGGAAAATTGCTTGAGAAAAACACTTTACGATAGCTGATAAACCATAAGTAAGATGCAAAACAGAAGTGAAAACAGTGAATACATAGATATACCAGACAACAAGATTGATTACAGAGTTCTTCCCTGATGGACTACGTCTCCGGATCCGCTTTCAAGATGGGCGACCACTTTTATTAGGAATGAGAAGAAGAAGTTGATTACACAGTGATTTGGACAGACTTAACTTGCACACAGGAAATTCTTACCTCTGTCATCAGATAGCTCTCTAAACCATCTTTCCAATTCTGCTTATGGTTTCCAAATCCGACTTCGGATGCTCTCAAAACACTAAAAACAAAATCGCCTCTATCCCTCTAGAACCTACATACAAAAGCTTAAAACCACTCAAGTTATTCTTCATAAGAAACACTGCCTCTCATAGGCCTGTAAGTACATTCAAACCTCCCTAACTACATTTGAGGTGAATGAGCTAACTTTAGGGTTTGAATGTGTTTGGTTTTGTCATGATTTTCCACCTTGGTTCGTTAGGCCATGGTCTTCGAATTAATTTATAACAAACTGACAATATAAAACCCTCTTTGCACCTTAGAATAGCCTGAAGACTATTAGCAGTTAGCTAACCGAGCGGAAGACACTCACTGTGCATGTAAACAGGTGTTTACAAAGTAGTTATCGCAACAGTTTTAGGTCCTGGCTCTTCCGCTAACCATTAACCGTATCAGTTGGAGGTGGTGGTTATCCTAGTGCTCACATAGCGCTAAAACTGCCTAACTGTAATTGTCCACCGAAACCGTGGAACAAACCCTAACTGCACGGCTATACCTACAAGTGTTCACATATCAAGTTTTACTCTGCTCAGTTAAGGACTCGCGGTTAAGGCTAACCTCCACCTAACCTACTCACATGGCTTTTTCTCGGCAGTTCTGACATGGTTAGCTGCTAGCGATTTAGATATGTTATATTTGGTTTATAATGGTTTGATTATAAACAAAGGCTGAGAGTTAGAGTTTAGGTAATGTATTTTGCATGGATTTAGGACTAGGTTTGGTAGGTTAGTGTTTTAGGTACATTTGTACTTAGGGTTGAGAATTTGATACATGGTTGTAGCTTAGGGGATGGTGTTTAGCATAGGATTAGGGTTTGTAGAACTTAGGATTAGGGTAGCATAGGATTAATACATAGATTAGGATTTATTTTAAAAACACATATGTATAATTTTGTCGCAATCCGACATTCATTAAATTCGTCACATGATTACAATAAACCCATCCCGATCATTGACAAATGACGATATCGATCCCCTGCCACGATGACAACCCATGCACATCGTTGACTCCAACTATCTTTGTAACGACAACTCGAACAATGAATCTATGCCACTCACAACACTAATGTCAACACATCAAACCTGCAAATTCAAATGACAAAACACGTTCCATTGACCAAAGCCTAGGAACCGTTGATGAACTCACGTCGACAACGAGGTGCTAAACCATCTCCACTGAACTCCATGAAAACCTATGAACATTACCTGAACAACTTGATCATAACCAACACTGTTGATACTGAACGACACCCATGAATACTGATGATGGCACTTTAAACACTTATGCAATTGAATCAATGGATCCTCTTGGATTAGGGACCATTCAGAAACTAGTATGTTATTTCATTTTTTGTGCCAAGTTAGTGATAAAGTTATATCTCTCCAAATCATTTGGTAGTCTTTAATTTTTGTACCTTTGCCCACTCTTAATTTATAGAGGATTCTCACTTCCACTAGTTAAGTGGATTATGGTATGTGTAAATATTATTGGCCTTGAAATATTGATTAATGGATCGACATCAAAGCTCTTTATGTTGTCAAGGGAACTTAAGCAGTGTTTCTCACTCGTACCATTCCTGTTTCATTTGGTAGCATAGATACTTCAAGCCATTAGTAAAGCTACAAGAATGAAGAGAATCAATGGGGTCATAATAGAATATCTAAGGCACTCTCACTCTTATTGTTTACATATGATGTTTTCTTATTTTGTTTTTCATCATGAAGGGAGGGATGAGGTCTCAAGAACATTTTATGACTTTATAATAAGGCTATAGGTATGGAGATAAATGGGAATAAGTCTCATGTTTATTTGGTTGGTTTGGAAGGTATTTAGGATCTAAGTATTGGAGGATGTTTCCCCTTTCTGTACTTAGACATGTGAGACGGGCAAAAATATCTAAGCTTCCCTCATAAGCATAATTGCTATGGAGAGGTATATTGGTGTTAGTTACTATCCAAAATTTCACAATCTAAAATGTCCCAAAATATAAACTATAGTGAACATATCGAGATAACTCATTTGAAGCATATTTCAGTATTATTCATAAACCATAACTTCCATATCGTATATCTCTGAAAGTATAGTGAACCATTATTTTAAATTTTAGCGCAATGTTATGCTCAATCTCTCCTCAATATGCTCAAAATTTCACCATTTGAAATATTCCATAAAAAAAAATTATTGCAAGAAATCTAAGATGGCCCATTATCCCCACAAATTACATCTTTTATCACACATTTTGCTTCCAATACTTTCTCCTTTTACACATTATCATATTCCTTCAAAAAATACATTTTCTTTCAAAGGGTGACATCAATTCATTAATTCAACAATTAATTCTCGTTTTTATATCACTTTTTCAAATACCATGAGAATATACCATGGATGTCCTAAATTATGGGTTTAAAACTACCATTTTTTTTCTTCTCATTTTTCACAAGAAACCCATTTTAATATACTTGGATACTTATATATAACATTATTGATATAAGCCCTTTGACATTAATGGCAACAATGTTTTCAACAAATAACAGTATAGGAGAGTATTGTGCCCTAACTTCGGTGCATTTTTCACTATCATCAATTCCATCTTTAACCTATTACTCTCCATCTTACCTCCTTAACTTGTTTTGCTATATTCTTCATGCTTCCCAAGCAATATGTTGCAACACGTTTTATGAGGAAACAAGTTTTCAAATTTACTTAATTTTCCTTATTTTTGATGAATCAATTGCATCAGATTTTTTTTCATTTGGATATCCATTTATCATTTGGAATATTGATGTTTATCTAGCAGGAAATCGCCAATTGGGTTTTGTTCCTAAATACTATGAGATGGTTTTGTGTTGATCAAATTGGTTCTCGGATAAATAATGATGACACCACCTCTGATTGAAATCTCTAGGTCAATTGTATATATAAATGCAACATTAGTGATGATCGATTTGAATGAGTGGATGAAGGGAATGTTTTCATGCATTTCACTGAAGGTTTTAACCATGTACAAAACTTACGTGTAAACAAATTCTTAAAAATGTAAAATATACAATGTCAAGAACATAAAATATACACATATATTTTTCTCTTGGATCCCAAAACCGAGAAAACCATATTTATTTTCATTTTATTCATTTCAATGTTATAATACATTATGTACATGTCGAAGCATTTATAAACCCCCAATCCATTAACCCTAGATTAGAACATAACAGTATTTCCCTCGAACAGATTTACAAAATACCATGGGAAAAATCATCATGCATAAAATGATACACAAAACTATGTGAAAAACCATGGGTGGGTCCACCCTCATCCTTGGGTCATGCCAACCATCTGTAGGTTCTCCAAAGAAAAAAATAGGGCACTGCCCCGAACCCCATGCAAGGAGGCTACCACCCCCCTACAAACCCCTAATAAGGCGGGTTGTCAGAACCCCTACACCCAATTCAATGTAATAGTGCATATGGATAGTCATGCAAAGAATATAGCACATACCCAACATTCATGTCATCAAAATATCAAATTATAATGATAAACATTCCATCCTTCATCAATGCAAAGCTAAAACTTAGCCTAGGGGATCTACTTTATGCTTTGTATTTTGTATCAAATTGTTATATCCATTTGGTAGATCCACGAAATAAGGGAACAGTCGAGTTCCTTGATTTAAATATGTATTATATATAAAATCAAGGGTGAGATGAATAGGATATATGTGAGATTGGTGAGTAAACCATTGTACACTCGTGAACTTGATTTTGTTAATGTAAAGACAGTTGTTGTTTTAAATTATGGTGTGATTATTTCATAGGACTGTAGATATTTTTGCAATGTAAACTAGTTAGGAACAACCCCTTAATCTATTCTACACTCCATTGCATCTATTTTAGTTAAGATATTATTTAGATTTGATTTCTTTTATATCCTTATTATTTTAGCATTTCAATCCTTGATATGCTTTCATTGACAAGTATGTTAATCATATAAAGAGATTATTTAATAATTGATATGCATTGAACAAATTGCTTAAGAATATTGTTGCAGGAACAATCTAGTCTCTTGAATTGAATGGTTGCAACTTGTGTTTTTAATAATCACTTTCTAGTAAATGTCAATTCAATGCTTGGATATATTTCCATGGTGTAGTTTTGTCTTTTCAATTTATATATTAGTCCTCTTTCATTTTCAAAGATTCTTGGAAAGAGGAACTGCCCAAATCAATCCAAAAGATAAATTTTTGACAACAAGATCCTAGTATATTGATTCGTGCTTGAGTACATGAACATTTCCAAGTAGGAATGAGTGAGATTTTGATTTTTGACGTGTGATGAGTGATGCAATTTTATTTTCCTTAGAATCATATTAGAATTCAAGATAGAAAACTATCACCTTGCACATACAATGCATGACCTCTCACAAGCTTAAAACCTCTAGACTAATAATTTAATGTCAAAGGATTTAAACATGTAAATTGCATGTGCCAAGGGCACGATATTATTTGTTGCATCAATTTAAAAAAAAAACAGTTATGTTTTCTTTAGTATAAACATTTTAGGTATGGAGTATAAATGGTAAGACTAAAGGTAAGAACATGTGCATTCACTCTAGTGAGTTTCTGAAAATCCTTGTCACGTTGGTACTATATATATAAACCTAAGGATATTAAAGGTATATTTTATAGTATAATAAGAAAAACCTCACCATTCCAAAATAGGGGTGTAGTAAGAACCCCCTCATTTACTAATCCATTTGCAAGTAAGGACTTTTGGTCAATAAGATGAATTTAAGGATGCTAAAGAGTTTGTTCAAAAAAGGATGGTATGACACTACAAGGATATCTCAAATCCTTTCTAAATTTAAAGTTGTAATAAGAAATAGATTTTCATCTCAAAAAAAATAGACAAACAAAGCATGTATGAGTAACTTCCATAAGGAGAGGATATATAAGTTTTCTCAATCACTCTTATAAGCATGAAGAGAAGATAAAAGGACAATAGATGATAATTGATGGAGAGAATATATGGTAGTGAGAGAAAGAGGATTTCCTTGCATTCATTTCATAAGATCCATTGTGTATTCAAGACTGAAATGAACAAGTCCCAAATGAAATTCATTGCATAAAAAGGGAATATATGCAAACCATTTCCAATGAAAAAAAAGAGCCATGAGAATAACTACATTGAATCTTGCTTCCAATCAATCACTAGTGAGAAATTCCACCCCATGCTTCGACATTCCATGGCACCATTCACACTAGAGCACTTGTTTTATCATATCCTAGTATTCATTACTCAAGGTACATTACTCAAATTTGGATATGAGTTCACTTGAAATCCTATTGCATAAATAGGTGCATTGGATAGGATGAATCCATGAAGATGGGTTACACTTTTTGGAAAGCACATGAGTTGGGAGGGAGAAAAAAGAAGCTCAATCAAGCTATATTTTAGCACTCGATCGACTTGTTTGAGTACTTCAAAATAAACCTTCGATTGAGCTCCTACATAACCCATAGTTACATAGGATCTTGATTGAGCAATATTCTTGATCAAGCTATTTTTTGTTATTTCCCTCCCAAAACACAATGGGGAGTTTATAGTTTAAAGGCTCGATCGATATTTTTTTTAACCATATCAAGAGCTTGATGAAGGATTTGTTAAACCCTTAATCGAGCTATTTCAAATTTACCTTCAGCACTCGATCAAGATTTTTAAGTGCTTAATTGAGTTGTTGAGGGCCTAAAAAATGGAGTTTTAGCTCCCCTTCTGTAGAATTCTCTACAACACCATTTTGTCCACTAATGGACTTTAGGTAGACTTTGTCCTTATGTGGCAACTTTGATCATGTTGGATTCATGAAGGAATCCTCTATCCAATGGAATATGAGTTTGACATTTTTTTAATTCATATGATATTTTTTATCTAATTTCTTTTAAACATAATGCTTGAAATTTTTTTTGACAGTTTCAAAGGGGATGAATAAAAAATCAATAACATGAAATATACAAAATGAAAAGAAATATAAAAAATACAAATATCTTTGTTTATGAGTCCTTTCAAAATGGTACTCTTGGTTTTTTAATTTATTGAGAGAGTAGAAAAAAATATTATGCCAACACGTGTCTGCAAAATAAAATTGAAATATTACTTCACAAACTTCAAAAAATAATAAAAAATACAATTTTGCATGTGTTGACGGTGCTAGACCCGCCAACATTCAAGGGATCTCCCCAGTATGAAGTCCCAACTCGACCTCACATCGTTTTGTGTAGGAGTCCCATATGGTATGATGGCCCGATTGCCATTATCTTAAATGTTTTCCTTACCTCTTACTTGTCAGCACATGAGAGTGGTCTACTTTGTCTTCGATGTTCATATGCATAGTGAGTGCTAGTGTTACTTGTGTCAAGGTTCTTTCACCGTAGAGGGAGAGGGTGGAGGTGAGTCTCAAGTCGAAGGGGAAGAAGTCCCAACTCTCACAAAGATACGCAACATAATAGGACACAATAGGAAATCCACATCTTCTCGAGGAGCAGTCCACATGGATGCAGTAGTCACAACACACAAGAGAAGATAACACATACAACACCCAGCAGGGTAGTCCACATGAGTGCAACGGTCGTTATAACAATTTTATGGGAAACGTTTTGTCTGATGTTCATTGAGGTAACCCACGCAGGCAGGACATTGTTAACAACTTATACAACACATTTTCATCAATATAAGTATTAGAGAAACCGAAAGAGTTCAATTATTTAACACAAGTTAAAGCAACATGCATTACAAGTGTTCAAGATTAGTCTTACAAACAGTGACAATACATGTGTGAAAACGTGTAGGCCTGTTATTAGACTTCTGAATTAAGCGAAAATTCCAAGGCACATTGGTACACCATACATCATTGGCCCCATGAAAGGGGTGTTTTTGCCACTTCTTGCTCCTCAAATAAAATACTACATACTCTCAAGACTATGTGGGAGGAGCCAAAGAAAAAATTCCCTTGCATGTGCAAATGAGGGGGTATTTATAGCCAAGGATGAAACTATCCCTTGTGAATGTTCAACTTCCCTCATGATTGTTTGACTTATTTGACTCTTCAGCTTTACATGACTCTTCGTATGACATATGGATCTCTTGGACTTCCATGTTACATTACATTGATTTACATAGTATGGCCCACAGTAGTGATGTGGCCGACATGACTCATGATATGAATCGACACAACAATGTTGGTATGTCCATGTTGCTACTCGTTTGCATGTTGAGTTGCATTGTTGCTCAGTGATGGGTGTTCTCTTGGTGTATCACAACTTCACCTCTGCATGGCAAGGTGTGCAGAGTCTTCGATGGTCTTGGTGTTCGCTTGATGTTGTATGTGCACATTGCTCCTTTGCTTGTTCTTTAGCATGCTTCACATGTTCGTCTATTCAAGAAAAAATCCCCTCACATGCATCATCTTTTTTGCAAAAAAATATCCTTACATGCATTGTCCATTTGCGAGAAAATCTCCTCACATGCATTGTCTATTTGTCTGTTTGTGAAAAAATATCCTTGCATGTGCTCTCCTTGTTCATCATTTCTATCGTCATGTCATGTCTTATCCATGTACCTGTATCTGCAATCACTCATGATGAGATGACATCAAATCCATAAACCTCCTAGTCTACCATGATGCATGGTCGTTCGCTTTCGGATATAGGTGACTGGGAGAGAGGACAAGGTTATGAAACTGCGCAAGGCAATTTTCGAGCTGGGATGCGGGCTCCAAGCACTGCTGGTGAAAATTGTGCAGAAGTCACTAGGAGACTAAGATGGACAATCGAGATTAGCACTAAGTGTCTGTGGATCTAGCTCAGCTCGAGGACAAATCTGCAAAATTTCTTGAGGGAAGGAGTGCAAGTAGCAGAGGGACTTGGTAGCAAAAAATGCACAATTCCTCTAGAGAGATGGCAGTAGGCTGCATGATTGTTGGTGACAAAAACTATGCAATTCTTCGAAGGTTGATTTAGTGCACACCTCTGTGCAGTTTCTGAGTTGAACGGGCTACTAGTTAGCTGAGGGACTTCTCATGAAATTTGTGTAGTTTTCTGGGTGAGAAATCGGTCGACTCACTCGGTGGCTAGCTGGAAAAACTACACAATTTTTTGAGGGAGACAGGGATGGACACAAGGCGTTTGTCTCACCTATCTACACAGTTTCCTCAGTTAGTGGAGCAGGAAAGTTCTACAATTTTTGTGCAATTTTTAAGGGGAGTGAGTCACGGGGTCACTGCCCAGTCAAACTCTCCAGTTGACCAACAGGATGGTTGGTTGTTGTGCTTGCAGGCAGCACAAATTGAAATGGCTTGTTGGACACTTTTGCATTGTTTTGGGTGACAGTTGGTCGATTTGATTCTCGGGATGAGGTTCAACTGTTAGAGGGTGATCTGGTCGTCATAATTTCAGAAAAAATGACTAAGTGTGTGAGCGAGTGAATTTATGCACATGTGACCGTGAAAACACACACTCAACATGACTTGACAACAAGACGCCGCAAACCATCAAGGCAACATATACTCATCATGACTAACCGACAATGTGAGCGATAAGTGCGATGCTTGTGATAGATCATTAAATGACCATGACTACACTTGTGTGACAGTGCATACAACTTCGTGTGTGAGTGCAACTAATGTTTACATAGTGAATACAACTTGTACACATGAAGAGGGACCTTGTGCATGACCAAAACATGGCTGTAAGCATGACATTGTGACCAACATGCAAAAAGATATTCGTTGACTAGTCAAGCAAGGTGTTACACAGTATTTTTTCACGCCTCCTGCACTTCCCTATGACATACCATGAAGTGCCTGAAACATGATTATTATATAGTATACTCATCCATGTATACAACTCAGATCCCTCCTTTAACTTTGCTTGGAAAATATCTCAAGATTTCCGTGAAGAAATAGCTCTTAAAACCTTAAAATGAAGATCATTTCCCTTATGAAGCTAAAAACTACTATGATCACCTATTGCACCCTGTTAGGCCAGTGATGGAATCACTCTATCCCCTTGCATACCTACTATGGTCTCAAAACGGAAGTTTTTCCAAAGAGGATGAGAAGCTTCGTGATCTAGAAGCTTCCACAGTGGCAAGCTAGAGGTGGTTTTTCATAGATGAGGTCGAATCCTCCTAATTTGACCTCTTGGTCTCATCGTTATGAGCTACCTCCTTGAGATGTGGGCCTAATCCTATCTTTGGAAGAGTCCTAACAGCCTATAAATTACTCCTCTCCCATTCCCAAATGGTTGGTCTATGTCCATTTGTACCCCTATGTTGAGCTTTTGCTTAGAGGTTATTCATTAGACTCGGATGAATGTTTAGAGATTTTATTAGCTTGGACTTGGATTACCACTCAAGGAGAGCCTTTCAACATCAAGGATATGGTTGTGAGCTTCCCTTTATTCTTTAAATAATATACAACTTCTGGTTCATCCTCCCAAAACATATACGTTCATGTATGTATTAGCTTGGCATTCCTTGATGAGTTAAGTAGGTTATTATTGGATTTGTTATTGGTTTTTGGCATGCTTTATTGTCTCTTGATCACTTGTGCGGGTACATAAGCGCTGAAAGAAGTAGGAACAAGTCTGTGACATTAGCAGTTCGAGGATCTCAACAAAGGAAATCCAAATAGAATCACAACGAGGTAGGTCATATCTCTCATTCTACTTTTCAATTATAATCTAGGAAGATGTCTAGTTGATTGTCACTTCAATTTCTAGACCCACCCATTTGGCTGGAGGGATCATCTCTGTCTACAGAGAGGATTAACTTTGTCAACAGAACACAGACTCCACTAGGGAGCCTATGACCCTTTCCTTCCCTTCCTTCACCTTTTGTTTTGACGAGTAACCATTCATTTTTAGATCTCATTGCTTGTCTATAGTAAGTGTCACGTTCTGGTATATGTCTGAAGCTTGTTAAAATGAATTGTTCTTGAAGATTTTGAGTTTCTTTTTATTTTCCTCGACCATCGCAGGTTTTATCGTGATATTCGTGATTATATCGTGGGTTTCTACTTACAGTAGTGATGATCCCTGCTTTTCTCCTCACATGTGCGATGATTGCAAAAAATTAAGAAATTTAGGGTTTTCTTTCTCATTTTTGGTTATGTTAGCCTTCTCTGAGTGATTTACCAATGTGCTTTTCATTGACTTTGTCATTGTCTCATTGCAATTCTCTTTTAACTTGGTTTGAGTGTGCTTGAAGTTCGATTAGCCTTTTAGGGTTATAGGTCATCTAGGTCAACATTTGTCGACTCGTTGGTCTTCCCATCAGACATGAGAGACCACTTACATGTGTTCAAGAGTCTTTGTGTGTTCAGACAACTTTGCAGATCACTTTTTAGTTCTTTTTCCTTAATTTGTTTTCATTAGTGGATATTTTGAAATTCACTTAAGCTTCATTTGACGAATTATAGATTACAAATCAATTGCCTCATTGGAATCAAAAGGAAGTGTTTTCTTTGAAGTTTTTTGTGTTTTAAAAAGTGAAAGTGAAAGTGCTATTATTTTCATAGTTTTCAAAGCATTTTGAGTTGCATGCAAATCATTGATGTGAAAGAGATTTTCATATTTGTTGGATTGCTTGCATTCTCTTTTACTTTGCACTAGATTACATTAGTTTCATTTTGAAAAAAGAGAAAAAATCATCATTATATCTTAAGGAAATCATGCTTTAAGAAATTTTGTGGCATTGCATTTGCTTATCATATGAAAGATTAGATTTCATATTTTGCATTTAGCGTTTGGAGATTGTCATGGATGCATTTTTTCATTTGGTTTGATGCACCATTTGAGTGATCTTCTTCCCTACATAGATAGCTTTCATGGAATTGAAGGATTTCATTTCATCGTCTAGTTTTCATTTTAGGAATCAGTAACATCGTTAAGGCCTTGAAATTGAAACATAATTACAAGATCAACTTTAAAATCTATCAATTAATTTAAGGATCATTTGAAACATTAACGTTCATATCTAGTGGTCAAGGTTAGAGACATGGTCCTTTAAAACTTAGCATGTGTCATTCACTTCGGCATTAGACACCGCTAGCACGGATTTGTTGAGTATATAAAGAGAGCCCCATAGGTTGCAAACATTTATCCATAAATGTGATACACAGAAATGTGATACACAGAACACAGTATTTAGGGAGATTGCCTCCACATATGTCAAGTCCTTGGTAAATTTATTTGTTGAGGTGTATATTGCAGTTCATGGTTACATGGTACGCCTTTTACCTATATACACCTCATAAGTCATTTGATATTTTATGACTCTTTAAATTTGAAACTATCATCAAGCACCTTGTCCTTTCAAGCTCAAAAACTATTGAAAATGACTACAGTCACCTTTTTTCCCTTTTCTTGACTCTTAAAATATGAAAAGGAAATGTTTTTGTTTCTAAAAAATAACTGCCCATGATAAACATGTCGAACCCAAGAAGTTTCTTCTTGGACCAATATTGAGTAATTCCCTATTAATTTCAAGATTATTAATGCCCTAAACAAATTTTCATTTCCTTTTTGTTGTTGAGAGGAAGTCATCGAGGCTGAACTATTGAGTCCATATCATAGCTCCCCTTCATTTTCTGATACTAAAGGGTCCTCCCAAGGAGTTCATCGGAAATTCCTTAGCCGCTTTAGGATCAAGGTTTTGAAGTTCGAATTGTTTTGAGTATTCAACCTTTGTCTTCTCATCCACCTCCATCATATTTGTGGTCACCTCAAGAATCTAATCTAGATTCCTTTGATAATCCTACTCATACTTGTGAGAGTCTGCAATCTCCTAAAAGTCCACCTAGGCTTGTTGTCTATTCCATGAATGGGTTGTTCGATCCTGTTTTGATATATCCTCAGCCCCCTTATAATCCATAGGATAGGCATGATATTCCTTTGGAGTTATCTCCTAGTACATCTAGCGTTCCTCATCACCAATTGTTTCCATCTATGGAGTTAGAAGGTGACATTCCAGTCTCCTCTCTGGGTCATTCCGAAGTTTTCACTACCCATACTCCTCACCTGGATGATGAGCAAGGATATGAATTCCCTCCATAAGGATTTCCTTATATAGGGATAGTTTGGTCTCTCTCCTATCCTGAAACTAGTGATCCCATGTTGCCACCTGGTTATACCACTTTAGCTTAGTTATCCCCTGTTGCCACCTGGTTATACCACTTTAGCTTAGTTAGTCCTAGGTACTCCTCCTGCCTCATCATTGTATCAAAACCCCATCTGGTCTTCCAATGCTATGCCTACATCGAGTCCATTCATTCCAAACATGACCCCTAGAATCATTATACAAATTACAGTTACTTTAGTTCCCTTTCAACCTACCATATCGTCTCAACCTCTTTCATCCTTTTAGTTCACAATTATATGTTGTGTAATTTGTTATAATATTATATTAGGAATCTAATAAAAAGATAGCATAATATTTCTATTATTTAGAAATAAATGGTATTACACTTCTATTTAATTGGACAATGTCTTTTTTGGAGCATTACTAATGATAAGAGATTGAGGGTTGGTTTGATCATTCCAAACATGACCCCTCGAATCATTATACAAACTACAATTACTTTAGTTCCTGTTGAACCTACCATACCGTCTCAACCTCTTTCATCGTTTTAGTTCACAATTGTGTGTTGTGTGATTTGTTATAATATTATATTATGAATCTAATAAAAAGATAACATAATATTTCTATTATTTAGAAATAAATGGTATTACATTTCTATTTAATTGGACAATGTCATTTTTGGAGCATTGGGAATGATAAGAGATTGAGGGTTGGTTTGATCGTTGGTTTAAGAGTGGTGAGAGATATATTTAATAGTTTAATTGAGAATATTCATGAAGTGGCTTTATTTTTGAATTGAGTTTCATATCCACATATAAATACTATATAGAAGCAAAAGGGAAATTATTTGTCATTCTTGGGGTGGAAGGTTGATGAGATACTCTTAAATATCCATCACATCAAATTTTGTATGGAAAAATTTTAAGAATGTATTCAACATTATATGAGTTTATGTTTTGAAATGTATATTGATGTAGTTGTAGGAACAAGTTATTGTAGAAACCAACTTTTTACAATTTTTTCACCTAAATATTTTTTAAAAGATAATTAGATATTTATGAAATGTAATTTTGTTATATAAATAAAATTACAATTAAAAAAATATCTAGGTTTAAATGCCAGCCATCATTTTAGCCCAGTGGCTATTATCAACCCTATAAATTTTAATCTAATCAATAAAGTAAAATTTCAAATAAAATAATTACAAAATATGCTAAGTTATTTTTTACTTTACCCTGTATCATTCTATATTATATGCTCATAGCCTCTGTGGAAAGTTCATAGTTCTTAATATATATGACCTATAGGCACGTTCTTAAAGTTCATAGTTACATACATTGTTCTAAACTATATTATTTATGGTAAAAGACATCAAAATTGCATTGGTCAGAATAGTAAATCCACCTATTTATATTCAAAGTATATCTCTTTTTTTATATCTTAATAATATTGGCAGCCACACATGTTAATTAATATTAAAAACAAACAAATTTAAAATTTAATGTATAATAATTTAAATTTAGAGTATTTAAAATTTATACATTTAACTTTTTATATTTAAAATAAAATGTATAAGATACTTGTGAAAATGTTACTAGTTCAAAATTCTGTGAGTAAAAATCTAGTTATGTTCAGTGATGGTGTGGTCATGATCCCTTGGTGATTTTGAGGAGTTTAGGTATGATCCTCTGTGATTTTGATAGCTTAGATACTTCTAGATGGAAGTTATTCAAACCACAAGTTAGGTGTCTCAATCATCAATCCAAATTACTTAAAAAAAAATTATATTTTATATTTAAAAACAAAAATAAA
>APFE030587927.1:0-47734 GCA_000404065.3 Pinus taeda | reverse complement strand
CAAGCCAGAAACCACTCAAAAAAATAACATTATAAAACTCTTACCATTCTCACAACATTTTCTTACAACATTAATAATCAAAAGAGATCTTTACACCATTATAAAATTAAAAGTGACCAAGAATGAGGAGGAAAGAAAAATTCTGAGCTGCCATGTTGCTGCAAGATTGATAGACATATACCAACCTTGGTGGATATAAGCAACCCAAAATTCTAAATGCAACTCAACCTTAGCAGTTGTAAGCATATTCATACTGACAACAACAAGAACCCAATATGGCAGTATATCCATGGTGATGTACAAATGAATGGAAAAGGAATATTCATAATCACACCAAGAACCCTAATGCTTCCATGGCATCGCACGGAGTCATTAATTTACTGTGGATTCTGCGCAAGAAATATCAAAGGACGGACATAACGGTTGATCGAGTTCAGCTCTTGCCATATCACAGAAGTCTGCCCCTTAAAATCAATGTCAGGATAACACGAAGAGAAGCATGAATTCAACATTGTGAAGGCAGGAAAATCCACCAAAGCATTCACATCTACATTGGGAAACCTAGAAGAATAAACGTAAGCGATAACTTGCAGAACTTCCTTGAGGGCCGCTTGGAACATGAAGCTGGGGCAGGTGGCCAAGAACTCCAACCATACCCACAAACACAGCGGCGGCAGAGGGGACTTCTTGAGAGAATTCGACAAAATCCGAAGGGCCTCTCCGTATTTTCTAGGGGCTCGAGGCGTTTCAGAACTCGATTCGCTGCCCATTACCTTCCAAGATAAACCAGGAAGCGCTAACACGATGCGCTGATAAACCTTGCGAAGGTAACCAACCTTGATGGGATCCATTGAAAACCAATTGCACAGTTCAATTTTTTGTTTCGTTCAAAACCAATTGCAGAGTTCAATTCAATTTTTTGTTTCGTTCAAAACCAATTGCAGAGTTCAATTTTTTGTTTCGTTCAATGAGAAAAATGTATGGTAGTTTATTTATAGTGGCGTGACTAAGAAATAACTCGCTACACGGTGGTGCTCAAGGGACTTTTCTGATTAGTTAGTTTGCATGGGTGTAGTCTCCACTACGTTATAAGTTCAAATTTTATGGAGAAAAGTTGAGCCTAAAAAGTTATTTTAAAAGATTATTTAGATAAATTTAACTTAATTTTAAAATTTTTAAAATTTTATATATTATTTTTAATTTTGGCATATCATTAATTTATTCATTATAAATAGGACTTTTACACTCATAGATTCTTAATGGTAGGCTTTTTAATGTAAATATAAATAATAAAACTGAGTAAAATAAAAATATAACATTTTTTGAAATGTTGGAATTTATAATCCATAATGATTATTAAGACTTGTTAAGAAGATCATGTAAGTCTCTATATATCTTTAGATCTCTTACATCAATTATGGAACCTTAGAAAGTGGTAGTGCTAGTTACTAACTTAATGAATATTATATAGATCCTAACACAACCATTCAAAAGCTAACCATTCCGAAGCTAGTTTACAATGGTTGTGAATATTGGTTTAGAGTAGGATACAAGCTATAATGAGAATATTTATATTTTATAGTTTTTATTTATATTTTTTTCATTTCAATTTTTTTTTTTAGGTTTTAGGTTTATTACAAAGTTATTTAGAAATATTAAGTTGAAAAACTTTTTTTACAAGTAAATTTAATTCAGAAATTCTTATTTTCAAGAGGATGAAAGATATATGAGGCTATAAAATAAACACAAGAGGGATTTCATATTATGAAAACATCATATATGTTAAATAACAACATGTCACATACTTTGCTGGTTGGTTGGTAAAATTATATGATTTGAAATGACCATATACTAAAGACTAATGTAGAATTGATTAGCCATTAATGAGTTTGAATGTTAACTTAAAGCATAGAAATCGAGGAAAAATGCTTGAATAGAACACTTTACGATAGCTGATAAACCATAAGTAAGATGCAAAATAGAAGTGAAAACAACAAATACACACATAGACTAGACATCAAGATTGATTACGGAGTTCATCCCTCATGGACTATGTCTCTAGGTTAGCTTTCAAGATGGGCAACTGTTTTTATTAGGAATTAAAAGAAGAAGTTGATTACATAGTGATTTGGATAGATTGATCTTGCACACAAGAAATTATGACCTCTCTCAAGAGATAGCTCTCTCAACCAGTTTTCCAATGCCGCTTATGATTTCCATATCCGACTTCGGACGCTCCCGAAACACTAAAAACAAAATCGCCTCTATCCCTCCACAACGTGCATACAAAAGCTCAAAACCACTCAAGTTATTCTTCAATGAGAAAAACTGCCTCGTATAGGCCTGTAAGTACATTCAAACCTCCCTCACTGCATTTGAGGTAAATGAGCTGACTTTAGTGTTTGAATGTGTTTGGTTTTGTCATGATTTTCCACCTTGGTTCATTAGGCCATGGTATTCGAATTAATTTATAACAAACTAACAATATAAAACCCACTTTGGACCTTATAATAGCGTGAAGACTGTTATCGATTAGCTAACCGGGCGAAAGGCACTCACTGTGCATGTAAAATGTGTTTGCATAGTGGTTATCTCGGCGGTTTTAGGTCACGGCACTTCCGTTAACCATCTACTATAGCAGTTGGAGGTGGCGGTTATCCCGGTGCTCACGTAGCAGTGCCACTGCCTAACTGTAGCCATCCACCAAAACCGCAGAACAAACCTTCAATGCATAGCTATACTTGCAAGGGTTCATATGTCAAGTTTTGCTCCGCTCAGTTAAGGACTAGCGTTTAGGGCTAACCTCCGCCTAACCTGCTCACATGGATTTTTCTCCGGTGGTTCTGACATGGTTAGTTGCCAACAGTTTAGCTATGTTATATTTGTTTTATAATGGTTTGAGTATTTGATACATGGTTGTAGCTTAGGGGATGGTGTTTAGCATAGGATTAGGGTTTGTAGAACTTAGGCTTTGGGTCGCATAAGATTAATACATAGACTAGGATTTATTTTAAAAACCCATATGTACAATTTCGTCACAATGCAACATTCACGAAATTTGTCACATGATGACAATAAACCCATGTTGATCATTGAAAAACGACGATATTGATCCTCTACCACGACGATAACCCACGCACATTGTTGACTTCAGCTATCTTTGCAACGACAACTGAGATGATGAATCTATGCCACTAACAACACTGATGTCGACACATCAAACCTGCAAAGTCGAACAGCAAAACACGTGTCGTCGAGCAAACCCTCGGGAACTATTGATGAAATCAAGTTGACAACGAGGCGCTAAACCATCTCCTCTAAATACCATGAAATCCTATGAACATTACCTGAACAACCTCATCATAACCAACACTGCCAATATTGAACGACACCCATGAATACTCATGACGACACTTTAAACACTTGTGCAATTGAATCGACGAATCCTCTTGGATCATTCCTCTCCACTTGAAAGCTTTTGGACCACAAAAGTTTGACTAAACAAATAGTCGATGAGGGTAGAACTCCCTCTCTTTCCACCTTGACTTGATGATGTACCAATGTATTCAATCAATCGCCTACAAGTGATGAGCCTCATGATGCTGACCATGATACCTTTTGATTCGTTGATCTATTTTTTCCATCTGTAGTATGAACGACTTGCGACGATGAGCAAACAACTTGTTATCAACATGGAAATTGAATTCTTTCCATGAAGAATCATGAGTTAGTGACTCAAACACATCTTTGAAAATAGTATTTGTAGAACTTTGTTCAATGCATCTGATGGGTATTAACAATATACTTTCTAGAATAACTGAAATATTCAAAGACTCCTTTGATTTTGACTTCACATCAAAGACATGACTTGATTTACTTTCGTGTTGACTGACTACTAGGTGAATTTTCTAAACATAACTCATCGAGCTGTGATGAAATGACTGTTGTAACTTAGTTTGATTTTGAAGGTATCTAAGTAATTGTTGATTTACTTGAATCACTAATTGTTTGTCTATTGCCTGCTATCTCCATTGACAAACATTTTCACTTAATGCATTAGTTTTAAATCATTATAAGGAAACTTTAGATCTGCTTTCGAAAATGCTTTGTCATGAAAACTTATAGACTTCCTCTCCACTTGAAGAGAGGCTCCATTACTTTTTAAAGCATGAAATGATGATGCAATACCAAAGGAATGTAACATTGTCTTTCCCCAATACTGACCTACACCCCTGAAACTGAAAATAAACATACTATCTGAAAAAAGTCTCTGATTAGACTCACATTTACCATTCCCTCCAATACACTGTTGATGATGATAGTTTCTAGAATTCAGTTGAATGAATGAATTGAGATTTATTCGGTCTTTAAGAAGATGTTCATAGGACATTAAATGTATCTCATGTTGCTTATCGTGTTCATGAATAAGATTTCTTAGAATAGAATTAACCACCTTAACCAATTGATCTATAAACTTAATCTCACATCTCGAACAATCATCCTTATGTTGTTCCTTAATAGACATGAGTACATATTTACTTGAACTTATTAACTCCTTAACTTGATTTGTAACAATTAAATCCAGGTTTGATTTGACTTTATGTGCCCTAACAATAAATTCAACCCCTTCTTTCTTTAGGTGATATTTATGTTCTCTTCTATAAAACACTGCATCTTTATCATAAAGATAAGGACTTCCTAAGACAACTCCACATATGTCTACTGGGACCACATCTAACTCCACTTCATCAATGTACTTATATGCGATTGCAAATTTTAACCGAAACTACTTTGTGACATGTATCTGAGTTGATTTATTAATCCAACCTAATGGGTATGGTCTTGGATGATTCTGTGTCTCCAATCCAAATTGATTAACTAGATGTTTAGATATTAAATTTTCTTGTGATACACTGTCAAACATCGTGTCAATATTTGTATGCCTAGAAGTTATCTTTATGTGGAAGAGTTAAACTCTTTTATCATCATGTGGAGGATTTATGTTTGAAGAAGATACATTAGTTTTGAAACTTGAACGAGTATCAGAAATTTTACCTATCGTAACCATGGAGGTTATCCTCCTTTCATCACCTGAATCTGAATCTAGATCCTGTTGGATTACTACAATGGCCTTCTTTTCATCCTTCATCTGAAGGAAATTTTTGGGCTTAAGTTCTAGATGAAGTTTCCAGCACTTCTATTCATCATGACCGATTCTTTGGCAATGAGAACAAGTAGGTCTTTCCTTCTGTGCGATCGTTGATTTCTTTCTCTTCGAAATGCTCTTCCCCTTACTATAACTGGAATCTCTGGTTTCCAACTCTTTTGATGACTGAGATGACAGCTTGAATGGTCTGCCACCTAATTCAATATGTATGGCATGAACACACACCTCATCAAAATCATCAGGATTAAACAGCAATAAAGCATGTTGCAGATATGAATGTAAACTGTCAATGTATTTTAACAAAGTTTCACGTATATCCAATGAAATACCATGCGCCAATGATTTCTTTCTGAACTCCTGAGTAAACTCCTGAACACTCTACCCTTTACCTTGCCTCAGATGTTGCCAATCAATAACATCTTACTGCATGTATCCTAAAGGATAGAATTGTTTCCTAAGAGCTTTCAAAAACCTAGAGCATGAAGAGATGACTTTTCCTTTATGCTTGACATCTAACTGAGTTTTACTTTCCCACCAAATTAAAGTTGTACCCCCATTCTAAGTGTAACTAACTAAATTTTAGTTTTATCTTTAGAAATTTTCTGAATTCGTCAATACACTTCTAACAACTTTATCCAGTTATCTAACTTTTCAGGATTCATTTCGCCATCATAAACAGGTAACTCAAATTTAACATCAAGTTTCAAAAGATACGTTTTCTTAGGTTTCTTTTCTGTTTCATATTCTGCACTGGAAGAAGAAGAAGAATAAGAAGAAGATGATGGAGATGATGGAGGTCAAGGAGGTTTATCGGTCTTCCCTTTACCTTTGTCATTCTTCGATGCCTTTGAAGAAGAATCATCTCTCGCCTTCTTGTCTTTATACAATTCTCCCAACATTTGTTGCATGGTTAATAATGCCTACTGAAAATTCTCTTCACTCATCTTAGTCTCGGTGTTTTCAACTGCATTTAGTCCTAACATGATCGGTTTCTAAACACTTGTCACTTTCCAATCTCTGGATTGATCTGCTCAAGGATTCCTTCTCCTCGTTGCGACTTAGACCGTGTTAACATTCAATGGAAAATTATACAAAAGAAACCTGCTCTCATACAGAATTATATGATCTAAAATGACCATATATTAAAAACTGCTGTAGAATTCATTAACCATTAATGAGTTTAAATGTTAACTGAAAGCACAGAAATCGAGGAAAACTGCTTGAACAAAGCACTTTACGATAGGTGATAAACTATAAGTAAGATGCAAAACAGAAGTGAAAACAGTGAATACATAGATATACCAGACAACAAGATTGATTACAGAGTTCGTCCCTGATGGACTATGTCTTTAGGTCTGCTTTCAAGATGGGCGACCGTTTTTATTAGGAATGAGAAGAAGAAGTTGACTACACAGTGATTTGGAAAGATTGAATTGACACACAAGAAATTCTTACCTCTGTCATCAGATAGCTCTCTAAACCATCTTTCCAATGCCACTTACGGTTTCCAAATCCAACTTTGGATGCTCCTGAAACACTATAAACAAAATTGCCTTTATCCCTCCAGAACCTGCATACAAAAGCTTAAAACCACTCAAGCTATTCTTTAATGAGAAAAACTACCTCTTATAGGCTTGTGAGTACATTTAAACCTCCCTAACTGAATTTGAGGTGAATGAGATGACTTTAGGGTTTGAATGTGTTTGGTTTTGTCGTGATTTTCCAGCTTGGTTCATTAGGCCATGGTCTTCAAATTAATTTATAACAAACTAACAATATAAAACCCACTTTACACCTTAGAATAGCCCGAAGACTATCAGTGGTTAGGTAACCGGGCGGAAGGCACTGACTGTGCATGTAAACAAGTGTTTACACAGCAGTTATCACAGTGGTTTTAGGTCCCGGCGGTTTCGCTAACCATTTACCGTAGCAGTTGGAGTTGGCGGTTATCCTAGCGCTCACATAGCACTTCCACCGCCTAACTGTAACTGTCCACCAAAACCATGTAACAAACCTTGATTGCAGGGCTATACCTGCAAGTGTTTACATATCGAGTTTTACTCTGCTCGGTTAAGGACTGGTGGTTAGGGCTAACCTCCACCTAACATGCTCACATGGCTTTTTCTCAGTGGTTCTAACATGGTTAGCTCCTAGTGGTTTAGCTATCTTATATTTGTTATATAATGGTTTCATTATAAACAAATGCCGAGAGTTAGAGTTTAGGTAATATATTTTGCATGGATTTAGGACTAGGTTTGGTAGGTCAGTGTTTTAGGTACATTTGTACTTAGGTTTGAGCATTTGATACATGGTTGTAGCTTAAGGGATGGTTTTTAGCATAGGATTAGGGTTTGTAGTATTAGATCCTAAATCTACCTTAGGCTGAGAAAGGTAGGATCGAAGGTAACATCAAACCATGCTTAACCTGGTAGCTAGCCCTAACAGGTTGGGAGAGGGCTCTCTCGTGTCAATCTCAGCAAAAATGATTAATGAGGCTTGAGATGACATGACTGAAGACTGATTTTAGGATAGGTATGTGTGCAAAATGGTTTTATTGAATTCGATGAAGTTTTGTTGGCTCAAAGGGAAAGGCGGTTTTTGGGTCTGAGGAATGAGGCTTAGTTTTGTAGAGATCTCAATGGGGCAAGATAGGCAAATGATTTGATACTTCAGATTTGAATGAAATGGAGAGCTTTAGATATATGAAAAGTTGAAAAGGGCAAGAAAACCTCAGGAATCCTCTTCAAACAGCTAAAAACATAAATAACTAAGCAAACCATAGGTAGATCACTACGATTTCAATGGGTTCTACCTTTATCCTTGTTTGTTTTAGTTAAGATGAAACAAGAGAGATAATGGCATATATAAAAACACATGTAAAATTACATTTATAGAAGGAAACACAATATCAAAGCAAGATGCCACATGAATCCCATAAAGTGCTGCAAACCTTGGTCTATTCCTTAGCTAAAACTACTGAAAAATGTATACAATGAAGCTCCAAGCTTTCTCAAAAGTCCAACCTTTGCTAATGACTGAAACATCACAACATATAAGCAAAAAACAACTCATCCTGGCCTCTAGGGGTCGAGGTCATAAGTTTAGGAGCTATTCCAACAAATTCTAAACTGAAAACTAAAAATTAGGCAATGGAACAGCTTGCCTCTAAAAACTAGGGAACTGATTCATTCAGTGGCAAACTACTTTTTCATGGATAAATCTACCTCTATGAGTGAAAATTTAGAATAATTACATCAAGATCCATCAAATTACATTAAATTACATCATGAGTTTGAAATATAGAAGAAGAAAAGTCAAATTGTCAAGAAACTAGGCGAAAAACAGAGCATTTTTGGTCAAACTGAGCAAAATTTCCCCAATGCGTCGCGCTGATTTCCCTATGCATAGTGCCTTTTTGCAACTGCTTTTGGAGGCACTCCTAGTCTCCAAAGTTTCTCCAAGTGTGCTTGTTGGAAAGGTATCTCTATATACGTTCTAGAACAAGTGGAATTTGTAAATTTAGCCTCCATTTTCCCCTCCAAAATTGAGTTCTCCCAACATTGCTTCCTGTGTGTCTAAAAAGGGGCAGAAAGGTCATTTTTGGGGTGTTTTTTACCCTTTTGGTGGCTCAAAACCTGTCAAACTTTCTTGGAAATTTGTGAGAATAAATATTTTTCCATGAAAAATCTAAAAATGCTAAGTTTTCCTCAAAAGGAGGTCCCCATCAAAAGCGAACGCCAAGTGGCGCGGCGCATTGGGCCAAAAAACTTGTGTTTTGGCCCAAAAATTCCAAAATTGCAAAAAGTGTCCCAATTTTTTTTAAATTTGAGCTGAGTGTCAGCCATAAGTGATTTTTTGAGCCAAAGAAGCCTCAACTAAGATCTGAAGTCTATCTTTCTCATTTCGCTTCCTCGATGCCTTCTTAAACTTGGCCTTCCAGTTTCTGATTCTTGCCTTGTACACTTTGTTTCTTGCCAAGTAATGATGGGTCATGTGCTTCAACATAGTTGTCTTGTTGTTGGCCTTCTCTAGCATCATTTCACAAGTGCAAGTTTGTTCTATCAAGCCAAGATTCACGATCAGCTTGAATTTCTTTCTCAAGTGTGGTCAATTTGATTTTCCTCCTCTTGGCAGCTTTCCGATTTTTCCTTCATGTTTTTGAGCTCCATGGATGAGTGGGACTCATGAAAGGAGGGTTTGATGCTAGCTGTAGGGTTTTAGGGAATGAAAGGGTTTAAGGGATGATATTTAGGGTTTGGGATGGCAATTAGGGTTTTGGGGATATTTGACTAGGGTTTGGGATAATGGGATTAGGGATTTAGGGTTAGTTGATTAGGGATATGGGAAATGTGGAATGGGTAGATGAGAATGTAAAAACATACAATTTGCAAACCCTATGCAACTGCTTTTGGCAAGAAATGTAAAGAGGCAGGGTTTTGGTTTTTTTTTCATTAAATCACCATAAACACCAAGGTAACTCATTAATTGGTCATGGAGAGATGTTAACTTACTTCGGAAATGAAGAATTTAGTAATTTGAGAGTCATTGGAGGAATATTTCAATGGATTTCAGGCATTTTAGCCCAATGCACCCCACCATCTCAATGTGTCGCTCAAGTTCATTTTTTACACTACAGAGGGCTACCCAATGCATTGCGCGATCTCAATGCATAGCGCCTTTTTGCAAGAGACTTTTGGAGGCCTTTCCAGTGTCCAAATTAATCATAGGATAGCTCATTGGAAATATCGTTAAGTCTACTTTCAAACCCAACTAGAATATTTCAATTTGGATTTCATTTTCCCTATAAAAAATGAAATCTCCCAAGACTGATCAAAACGTGCAAAATGAGGCTGCCTAAAGGCAAAGTGTTGTTGCAGTCAACTTTGGAAGGTCTTTCTCAACCCCAAATTGAGCTCATGATATTCATTGGAAAGATCTTTGTGCCTAGTTATCATTTGACTCATCAATAAAGTCGTTAGGCAAAGAAAGGTAGGAGAAATCATGATTTTCCCAAGGTCACTCCAAAGGTGTATCAATTCTCCTGAGGCAACTGTATTTTTCACATTTCTCTAAAACCATGACACCTGTGTAAAAAGTGAAGGATTTTTTTCTTCCTTGGTCTATTTTGGAAAAAATCATCTCTCAATTTTCCCAAATTAATCTTTTCTTCCTGAGAAATGTCATTGGAGTAAAACCTATCCCGATGTGTGGAACATGGGATTTGTCGAAATGAAGTGAAATGAAGTGGATAAGTGGCTTCTAAATTCTCGAGAAAATTTTTGGAAGTAGGGAGGGATGTTAAAAAGTAGGGGAAGGTGGAATTTCAAATATTGAGTGAGGGGAAGGGGTCCAAAAGGGCAAAACACAGGCCTAGCCTAGAAAATTGTCAAGGTGTAGCAAGAAACTAGGGTTTGTGCGAAAATGAGGAATTTGGGGGATCTAAGTGATGGGAAGTGTTTAATAAGGTACATTAAGGATAGGAGAATGTGTATGAACATCGCGATACAATTTTTGCTGATGATTTGACCATCCAAGAGAAATTACCTTCAAAGCCCTAGGAGAGGGAAATAAACCTTACCTGGGCACAACTGAAGCATGAACAAGGTGTAAAATGACCCATTGGAACCTAACATGATGATGAAAGCCCTTTGAATGATGGTACACTTAGCTGAATGGTGACATGGACCGACATTTGGTCAACTTTGAAAGGAGTAAAAACAAACCCTAGACCTAATACCTAATTACCAAGTTTTGCTTGAAGACTCATTGAAATGACAAAATTTGACCTTGACATATTAAAATCATTTTGTAAGATCTTGTTTGATCACTGGAGGAAGGTTGTAAATACTGACACTAACATTGGCTCCAATGGGGATGGTAGCTCCTTGGAGGTGCCAAAAATGGCAGATCTTTGGGAGAGCCGAACAGTTCCTTATCCATTGGGCAATGGAGTCAATAACTTCAAAACACCCAAAAACCAATTACTTTGACTCAAGAATCATAGTTGAATTGACCAATTCAAAACTGAAACAAGACTCTCAAAAGCTGAAACTGGACACTCGGCTGAAACTATTTTTAAATTGACTAAAACAAAAAATGACTCAAGACCTAAACACAATTAACAAACTAGAAAATATGCTTAAAATGGAGCTTATTCAATACAACCTACTCTAGTTGTTCCATTCATCACCTGATCAAGTGAAATGAAACAACCAATTCAACCAAGTAAGTATTCTGGCTACTTTTTGAATTCTTCATAAGTGCTTGCTTATGAACAACAAGAGAGAACTACTGAAAGGAAACTCCCATGAAAACTTGTGAATAAATCCGTTGAATACTATGGATTCTCTATCCACCTCCAAAAACACTGCATAAGGATCTCAAAATTCATGCACACTGGGACTTAGCTCATCCAATGGATTACTTCTCTTCTCTTCTCTTCATACGATGAATGCAAACTTTGATCTGAGCTTTGTGACGAGACTCCTGCTGAAAATGACAAAGAAACTAGCTACCAGATCAAGTTTGTATCAATACTTTTGTCAAGCTCACAGATACGAGAAGGACATTGACTGAAGTCATCATCCAACACATCAGCTATTGGATCGTGAAAAACTTGAAAATATTGCTGCAACCCATTTTCTATTGTTTCCAATGGGATTACATTATTTCCTACAGGTTGCTCATTTGAAGATATACTATGTAGTTTTCCATTCAGAAACTCAAAAGATTCAAAACAAAAAGGTATGGAGTCATCTTGCATCATTTGATCATCTGTGCCAGCTTCCAAGTATCCATCTGCAATTTGACAATCAATGGCATTTGAGCCATTAGTAAAGCTAGGATAATGAAGAGAATCATTGGGGTGAGAATAGAATATCTAAGGCACTCTCACTCTTATTGTTTATATATGATGTTTTCTTCTTTTGTTTTTCATCATGAAGGGAGGGATGAGGTCTCAAGAACATTTTATGACTTTATAATAAGGCTACAAGTATGGAGATAAATGGGAATAAGTTTGATGTTTGTTTGGTTGGTTTGGAAGGTATTCAGGATCTAAGTATTGGAGGATGTTTCCCCTTTCTGCACTTAGACATGTTAGACGGGGAAAAATATCTAAGCTTCACTCATAAGCATAATTGTTATGGAAAGGTATATCGATATTAGTTACTATCCAAAATTTCACAATCTAAAATGTCCCAAATATAAACTATAGTGAACATATAGAGATATTTCATTTGAATAATATTTCAGTATTAGTCATAAACCATAACTTCCATATTGTATACCTCTGAAAGTATAGTGAACCAATATTTTAAATGTTAGCCCAATGTTATGCTCTATCTTTCCTCAATATGCTCAAAATTTCACCATTTGAAATATTCCATAAAAAAATTTATTGCAAGAAATCTAAGATGGCCCATTATCCCCACAAATCACTTTTTTTATCACACACTTTCCTTCCAATGCTTTCTCCTTTTACACATTATCATATTCCTTCAAAAAATACATTTTCATTCAAAGGGTGACATCAATTCATTAATTAAGCAATTAATTCTCGTTTTTATTTCACCTTTTCAAATACCATGAGAATATACCATGGGTGTCCTAAATTATGGGTTTGAAACTACCATTTTTTCTTCTCATTTTTCACAAGCAACCCATTTTAATATACTTGGATACTTATATATAACATCAATGGTATAAGCCCTTTGACATTAATGACAACAATTTGTTCAACAAATAACAGTATAGGAGAGTATTGGGCCCTAGTTTTGGTGCATTTTTCACCATCATCAATTCCATTTTTAACCTATTGCTCTCCATCTTACCTCCTTAACTTGTTTTTCTATATTCTTCATGTTTCCCAAGGAATACATTGCAACAAGTTTTACGAGGAAACAAGTTATCAAATTTACATTATTTTCCTTATTTTTGATGAATCAACTGCATTAGATTTTCTTTTTCATTTGCATAACCATTTATCATTTGGAATATTGATGCTTATCTAGTTGGAAAGCACCACATGAGTTTTGTTCCTAGATACTATGATATGGTTTTGTGTTGATCAAATTGGTTCTAAGAAAATTGGTTCAGTGAAATCTCTACGTAAATTGTATATATAAAGGAAACATTAGTGATGATCAAGCTAAATGAGTTGATGAAGGGAATATTTTCATGCATTTCACTGAACGTTTTAACCATGTACAAAACTTACCTGAAAACAACTTCTTAAAAATGAAAAATATACAATGTCAAGAACATAAAATATACACATATATTTTTCTCTTGGATCCCAAAACCGAGAAAACCATATTTATTTTTCATTTTATTCATTTCAATGTTATAATACATTATGTACATGTCGAAGCATTTATAAACCCCCAATCCATTAACCCTAGATTAGAACATAACAGTATTTCCCTCGAACAGATCTACAAAATACCATGGGAAAAATCATCATGCATAAAATGATGCACAAAACTATGTGAAACCCCATGGGTGGGTCCACCCTCATCCTTGGGTCATCCCAACCATCTGTAGTTCCGCCAAAGAAAAAAATGGGGCACTGCCCCGAACCCCGTGGACAGAGGCTACCACCCCCTACAAACCCCTGATGGGGGGGTTGTCACAACCCGTAGACCCAACTCAATGTAATAGTGCATATGGATAGTAATGCAAAGAATATAACACATACCCAACATTCATGTCATCAAAATATCAAATTATAATGATAAACATTCCATCCTTCATCAATTCAAAGCTAAAACTTAGCCTAGTGGATCTACTTTATGCTTTGTATTTTGTATCAAATTGTTATATCCATTTGGTAGATCCACAAAATAAGGGAATGGTCGAGTTCGTTGATTTAAATATGTATTATATATAAAATCAAGGGTGAGATGAATAGGATATATGTGAGATTGGTGAGTAAACCATTGTACACTGGTGAACTTGATTTTGTTAATGTAAAGATAGTTGTTGTTTTAAATTATGGTGTGATTATTTCATAGGACTGTACATATTTTTGCAATGTAAACTAGTTAGGAACAACCCCTTAATCTATTCTACACTCCATTGCATCTATTTTAGTTAAGATATTATTTAGATTTGATTTCTTTTATATGCTTATTAGTTTAGCATTTCAATTCTTGCTATGCTTTCATTGACAAGTATGTTAATCATATAAAGGGATTATTTAATCATTGACTTGTATTGAACAAATTGCTTAATAACATTGTTGCAGGAGCATTCTAGTCTCTTGAATTGAATGGTTGCAACTTTTTGTTTTCATAATCACATTCTAGTAAATGTCAATTCAATGCTTGGATATATTTCCATGGTGTAGTTTTGTCTTTTAAATTTATATCTTATTCCTCTTTCATTTTCAATGATTCTTGGAAAGAGGAACTACCCACATCAATCCAAAAGATAAATTGTTGACAACAAGATCCTAGTATATTGATTCGTGCTTGAGTACATGAAAATTTCCAAATGGGATTGAGTGAGATTTTGATTTTTGAAGTGTGATGAGTGATGTAATCTTATTTTCCAATCAATCACTAGTAAGAAATTTCACTCCATGCTTCAACATTCCATGGCACCATTCACACTAGAGCAGTTGTTTTATCATATCCTAGTATTCATTACTCAAGGTACATTATTCAAATTTGGATATGAGTTCACTTGAAATCCTGTTGCATAAATAGATGCATTGTATAGGGTGAATCCATGAATATGGGTTACACTTTTTGGAAAGCACATGAGTTGGGAGGGAGAAAAAAGAAGCTCAATCAAGCTATATTTTAGCACTCGATCAACTTGTTTGAGTACTTCAAAATAAACCTTCGATTGAGCTCCAACGTAACCCATAGTTACATAGGATCTTAATTGAGCCATATTCTTGATCAAGCTATTTTTTGTTATTTGCCTCGCAAAACACAATGGGGAGTTTATAGTTTAAAGCGCTCGATCCAGATTTTTTTTAACCATATCAAGAGCTTGATGAAGGGTTTGTTAAACCCTCAATCGAGCTATTTCAAATTTACCTTCAGCACTTGATGAAGATTTTTAAGTGCTCAATTGAGTTGTTGAGGGCCTAAAAAAGGGATTTTTAGCTCCCCTTGTGTAGAATTCTCTACAACACCATTTTGTCCACTAGTGGACTTTAGGTATACTTTGTCCTTATGTGGCAAATTTGATCATGTTGGATTCGTGAAGGAATCCTCTATCCAATGGAATATGAGTTTGACATTTTTTTAATTCATATGATATTTTTTATCTAATTTCTTTTAAACATAATGCTTGAAATTTTTTTTTGACAGTTTCAAAGGGGATGAATAAAAAATCAATAACATGAAATATATAAAATGAAAAAAAAATATAAAAAATACAAATATATTTGTTTATGAGTCCTTTCAAAATGGTACTCTTGGTTTTTGAATTTATTTAAAGAGTAGAAACAAATCTTATGCCAACACATATGTCTGCAAAATACAATTGAAATATTACTTCACAAACTTCAAAAAATAATAAAAGACACAATTTTGCATGTGTTGACAGTGCTAGACCCGCCAACATTCAGGGGATCTCCCCAGTATGAAGTCCCTACTAGACCTCACACAATTTGGTGTAGGAGTCCCATATGGTATGATGGCCTGATTGCCATTATCTTAAATGTTTTCCTTACCTCTTACTTGTCAGCACATGAGAGTGGTCTACATTGTCTTCAAGGTTCACATGCCTAGTGAGTGCTAGTGTTACTTGTGTCAAGGTTCTTTCACCATAGAGGGAGAGGGTGGAGGTCAGTCTCAAGTCGAAAGGGAAGAAGTCCCAAATTTGACAAAGACACACAACACAATAGGACACAATAGGAAATCCACATCTTCTGGAGGAGAAGTCCACATGGATGCGTTAGTCATGACACACAAGAGAAGATAGCACATACAACACTCAGCAAGATAGTCTGTGTGAGTGCAACGGTCGTTATAACAAGTTTCTGGGAAAGGTTTTTTTTATGTTCGGTGAGGCAACCGATGCATGTAGGACATTGTTAACAACTTATACAACACATTTTCATCAATATATGTATTAGAGCAACTAAAAAAGTTTAATTTTTTAACACAGGTTAAAGCAACATGCATTACAAGTGTTCGAGATTAGGCTTACAAACAGTTATAATACATGTGTGAAAACATGTTGGCCTCTTATCAGGCTTCTAAATTAAGCGAAAATTCCAAGACACATTGGTACACCATACATCATTTTCCCCATGAAAGGGATGTTTTTGACACTTTTTGCTCCTCAAATAAAATACTATAGACTCTCAAGACTATGTGGGAGGAGCCAAGGTAAAAACTCCCTTGCATGTGAAAATGAGGGGGTATTTATAGCCAAGGGTGAAATTGTCCCTTGCGAATGTTCAACTTCCCTCATGATTGTTTGACTTATTTAACTCTTCAGCTTTACATGACTCTTCGTATGACATGTGGATCTCTTGGACTTCCATGTTACATTACGTTGAATTACATGGTATGGCCCACAGTAGTGATGTGGTCAACATGACTCATGACATGAATTGACACAATAGTGCTGGTATGTCCACGCTGTTACTGGTGTGCATGTTGAGTTGTAGTGTTGTTGAGTGATGGGTGTTCTCTTGGTGTATCACAACTTCACCTCTACATGGCAAGGTACGTGGTGTCTTCAATGGTCTTGGTGTTCGCTTGATGTTATATGTGCACATCGCTCCTTTGCTTGTTCTTTAGCATGCTTCACATGTTCGTTTGTTCAAGAAAAAATCCCCTCACATGCATCGTCTTTTTTTGAAAAAAAATATCCTCACATGCATTGTCCATTTGTGAGAAAATCTCCTCACATGTATTGTTTGTTTATCTATTTGCGAAAAATATCCTTACATGTGCTCTGCTTGTTCATCATTTCTATCATCATGTCATGTCTTATCGATGTACCTATATCTGCAATCACTCATGATGAGATGAAATCAAATCCATAAACATCCTAGTCTACCATGATGCATGGTCGTTTGCTTTCAGATACAAGTGACTCGGAGAGAGGACAAGGTTATGAAACCACGCAAGGAAATTTTCAAGCTGGGATGCAGGCTCTAGGAACTGCTAGTCAAAATTGTACAGAAGTCACTCGGAGACTGAGATGGACAATCCAAATTGGCAGTGACTGTCTATGGGATCTAGCTTAGTTGGAGGACAGATCTATGCAATTTCTTGAGGGAAGTAGTGCAAGTAGCAGACAGGCTTGGCAGAAAAAAATGCACAATTCCTCCAAGGAGATGGCAGTAGGCTGCAGGATTCTGGGTGACAAAATCTGTGCAATTGCTGGAAGGTTGACCTAGCGAACACCTCTGTCTAGTTTCTAAGTGAAGCAGGCTACTAGGTAGCTGAGGGACTGCTCATGAATTTTGTGTAGTTTTATGGCTAAGAAATCAGTCAACTGACTGGCTGGCTAGCTGGAAAAACTACGCAATTTTTTAAGGGAGACATGGATGGACACAAGGTGTTTGTCTGTCCTGTCTACGCAGTTTCCTCAGTTAGCAGAGCACGAAAGTTCTACAATTTTTGTGCAATTTTTGAGGGGAGTGAGTCCCAGGGTGACTGCCTGGTCAAACTCTCCAGTTGACCAACAGGATGGTTGGTTGTTGTGCTTGCGAGCAGCATAGATTGAAATGGCTTGTTGGACACTTTTTTTGTTCTGGGTGACAGTTGGTCGATTTGATTCTAGGGTTGAGGTTCGGTTGTTAGAGGGTGATCCGACCATCATAATTTCAGAAAAAATAACTAAGTGTGTGAGTGAGTGAATTTGTGTATATGTGACCGTGAAAACACACACTCAACGTGACTTGACAACAAGACGCCGCAAACCATCAAGACAACATATACTCATCATGACTAACCGAAAGTACGAGCAACAAGTGTGATTCTTGTGATAGATCGTTAACTGACCATGAATACACTTGCACGACAATACATACGACTTCATGTGTGAGTGTAACTGAACATTTACATAGTGAATACAACTTGTACATGTGAAGAGGGACCTTGTGCATGACCAAAACATGGTTGCAAGCATGGCATTGTGACCAACATGCAAAAAAGATATTCATTGAATGGTCAAGCAAGGTGTTACACAGTATTTTGTCATGCCTCCTACACTTCCCTGTGACATACCCTGAAGTGCCTAAAACATGATTATTATGCAGTATACTCATCCATGTATACAACTCAGATCCCTCCTTTAACTTTGCTTGGAAAATCTCTCGAGATTTCCCTGAAGAAATAGCTCTTAAAACCCTAAAATGAAGATCATTGCCCTTATGAAACTAAAAACTACTATGATCACCTATTGCACCGTGTTAGGCCAACAATGGTATCGCTCCATTCCCTTGCATACCCACTATGGTCTCAAAAAGGATTTTTTTCCAAAGAGGATGAGAAGTTTCGTGATCTAGAAGCTTCCATAGTGATGAGCTGGAGGTCGTTTTCCATAGATGAGGTCGAATCCTCCTAATTTGACATCTTGGTCTCATCCCTATGAGCTACCTCCTCGAGACGTGGGCGTAATCCTATCTTTGGAGGAGTCCTAACTACCTCTCCCAGCCTATAAATTACTCCTCTCCCATTCCCAAATGATTGGTCTATGTCCATTTACACCCCTATGTTGAGCTTGTGCTTAGAGGCTATTCATTAGACTTGGAGCAGTGTTTAGAGAGTTTATTGGCTTGGACTTGGATTACCACTCAAGGAGAGCCTTTCAACATCAAGGCTATGTTTGTGAGCTTCCCTTTATTATTTAAATAATATACAACTACTCGTTCATCTTCCCAAAATATATACGTTCATGTATGTATTAGCTTAGCATTCCTTGATCAGTTAAGTAGGTTATTATTGGATTTGTTATTGGTTTTTGGCATGCTTTTTTGTCTCTTGATCACTTGTATGGGTACATAACCGTTGAAAGAAGCAGGAACAAGTCTGTGACATAAGCAGTTCGAGGATCTCAACAAAGGAAATCAGAATAGAATCAAAGCGAGGTAGGTCATCTGTCTCATTCTAATTTTCAATTATAATCTAGGAAGATGCCTAGTTGATTGTCACTTTAGTTTCTAGACCCACTCATTGGGATGGAGAGAGGATTAACCTTGTCAACAAAACACCAACTCCACTAGGGATCCTATGACCCCTTCCTTCCCTTCCTTCACCTTGTGTTTTGACGAGTTTGATCAAGCATTCATTTTTAGATCTCATTGCTTGTCTATAGTAAGTGTCACGTTCTGGTATATGTCTGAAGTTTGTTAATTTGAATTGTTCTTGAAGATTTTGAGTTACTTTTTATTTTCCTTGACCATCACAGCTTTGATCCTGACATTCACGATTATATCGTGGGTTTACTAGTTACAGTAGTGATCATCCCTGCTCTTCTACTCATAGGTGCAATGGTTGCAGAAAATTGAGAAATTTAGGGTTTTCTTTCTTATTTTCGGTTATGCTAGCGTTCTCCTAGTGATTTACCAATGTGATCTTCATTGAATTTGTCATTGTCTCATTGCAATTGTCTTTTAATTTGGTTTGAGTGTGCTTGAGGTTTGATTAGCCTTTTAGGGTTATAGGTCTTCTAGTTCAACATTTGTCCACTCGTTGGTCTTCCCATCAGACATCAGAGACCACTTACATGTGTTAAAGAGTCTTTGCGTGTCCAGACATACTTGGCAGATCACTTTTTGGTTCTCTTTACCTTAATTTTTTTCCATTAGTGGATATTTTGAAATTCACTTAAGCTTCATTTGATGAACGATAGATTACAAATCAATTGCCTCATTGGAATCAAAAGGAAGTGTTTTCTTTGAAGTTTTTTGTGTTTCAAAAAGTGAAAGTGAAAGTGCTATTATTTTCATAGTTTTCAAAGCATTTTGGGTTGCATGCAAATCATTGATGTGAAAGATATTTTCATATTTGTTGGCTTTCTTGCATTCTCTTTTAATTTGCACTAGATTACATTAGTTTCATTTTGAAAAAAAGAGAAAAATCGTCATTATATCTTAAGGAAATTATGCTTTAAGAAATTTTGTGGCATTGCATTTGCTTATCATATGAAATATTATATTTCATATGTTGCATTTAGAGTTTGGAGATTTTCATGGATGCATTTTTTCATTTGGTTTGATGCACGATTTGAGTGACCTTCTTCCCTACATAGATAGTTTTCATCGAATTGAAGGATTTCATTTCATCGTCTAGTTTTCATTTTAGGAATCGGTAACATCGTTAAGTCCTTGAAATTGAAACATAATTACAAGATCAACTTTAAAATCTATCAATTAATTTAAGGATCATTTGAAACATTAACGTTCATATCTAGTTGTCAAGGTTAGAGACGTGGTCCGGCATCTTTAAAACTTAGCACGTGTAATTTGCTTCAGCATTAGACAACGCTAGCATGAACTTGTACTCCCTGTACCATTGTGTATATAAAGGGAGCCCCCATAGGTTGCAAACCTTTATCCATAGGAAGTCGAGTATGTCACCCTTTAAATGTGTTACACCGAACACAGCATTCGGGGAGATTGTCTGCACATACATCAAGTCCTTGGTAAATTTATTTGTTAAGGTGTATATTGCAGTTCATGGTTACATGGTACTCCTTTTACCTGCATACAACTGAGAAGTCATTTGATCTTTTCTAACTCTTTAAATTTGAAAATATCATCGAGCACCTTGTCCTTTCAAGCTCGCAAAACTATTGAAAGTGACTAGAGTCACCTTTTTTCCCTTTTGTAAGCTCTTAAAATATGAAAAGGCAATGTTTTTGTTTCTAAAAAATAAATGCCCACGATAAAAATGTCGAACCCAAGCAGTTTCTTCTTGGACCAATATTGAGTAATTCCCTATTAATTTCAAGATTGTTAATGCCCTAAACAAATTTTCATTTCCTTTTCACTGTTGAGAGGAAATCATCAAGGTTGAACCATTGAGTCCATATCATAGCTCCCCTTCATTTTCTGATACTGAAGGGTCCTCCCAAGGAGTTCATCTGGAAATTCCTTAGCCGCTTAAGGATGAAGGTTTTGAACTTGGAATTGCTTTGAGTATTCAACCTTTGTCTTCTCGTCCACCTCCATCATATTTTTGGTCACCTCAAGAATCTGATCCAGATTCCTTTGATAATCCTACTCACACACCTGAGAGTCCGCAATCTCCTAAAAGTCCACCGAGGTTTGTTCTCTATTCGATGAATCCATTGTTCGATCTTGTTGTGATATATCCTCAGCACCCTTATAATCCGTACAATCGGCCTGGTATTCCTTTGGAGTTATCTCCTCATATATCTCGAGTTCCTCATCACCAATTGCTTCCATCTATGGAGTCAGAAGGTGACATTCAAGTCTCCTCTCTGGGTCATTCGGAAGTTTTCGCTACCCATACTCCTCACGTGGATGATGAGAAGGGATATGAATTCCCTCCATAAGGCTTTCCTTATACAAGAAGAGTCTCGTCTCTCTCCTATCCTGAAACTAGTGATCCCATGTTGCCACGTGGTTATACCACTTTAGCTTAGTTAGCCTCGAGTACTCCTAGTGCCTCATCACTGTATCAAAACCCCATCTAGTCTTCCAATGCTATGCCTACATCGAGTCCATTCATTCCAAACACAACCTCTCGAATCATTATACAAACTACAATTACTTTGGTTCCTGTTCAACCTACCATACCGTCTCAACCTGTTTCATCGTTTTAGTTGACTCTTTCAGTTCAACCAACTTTCTGAGGTTAGGTCTCAGTAAGTTATTTTATCCCTCTATCAAGTGGACAGACTGTGCCACCCCCTGGGGGTAGGACCCAAATATTCCTCTTATATCAGGCGAAACCAATGTGACTAGAATTTAAACTCACATGGTTGGAATGAATCAATCTTTTTAGGGAATTATTCCTAACCCTATTGGTCCATCCAGGTCAAGTAACATCCAATATCAGCAGTTATATATGGCTCAGGTCCCATTCCAATAGGCTTATGTCCCATATGTCACAAGACTTGGTTAATCCGATTTACATTCCTCAAGCTAGACCTTATGTTCACCCTAGTTAATCCCTTATTCCTAGTCGATATGGCTAGATCTAAATCGGGAATTATCAATACCCTTAGGGTATAACCCCAGGAACAATCTAGCTACCCTTGCAGCAACAAGGGAAACCCTTGTAGCAGTAAGGGAAACCTTCACAATAGCAAGGGAAACCTTTTTCGTAGTCGCAACAACCTTTGCAGGCACAAACTCAGTTTGTTCAAAAGTCCTCGCAATGTTTATCCTCACAAGGCAAACCTTTGCACTAACAAGGTTAAACTTTACAGCAACAAAGTCATCATTTGTAGCAACAAGATCAACCTTGGCAGTAGCAAGATTTATATGCGTATCAGCAAGGTCATCCTTTTTAAGGTTAAGGTCAACCCTTACAGTAGTAGGTTCAATCTCCCTATGTCGAGGGTCAATAGGTTCAACAGCCTTATAACCCATACATCATGTACCATGCTTATGAGTGGCCTATGGTAGGGCAATATCAAACCTACCCTAGACCCAATCCACCTTATAGGCAAGGTAACCCTCATTTGGGACAAAATCAAGTTCTGTATGGACAAAATCCTCCACTATGGAGGAAAAATCCTTAGTAGAAAGGCTGGACTCCATAGTTTGGGTCTCCTCAAAGACCTTATATGTTGTTTAACACACAATTACCTTTCTTGTCTATTTTGTAAATTTTCAATGTCTCAAGGCTCACAAATGATCCCATTCTTCATTCGCTTTACTAGCCTCTAGTTCCAACGAAAATTTCAAGTGATTGCCTCAAATTTGAGGGAAAAACGAGGGAGGATCCACAAGCCCATGTGATGACATCTCACCTCTGGTGCTCCTCCAATTCATATGTTGATGATTCTTTCCATCTTTGACTCTTTCAAATAACTCTCACAGGTGTTGCTGCTAAATGTTACATCGAATTTCCTAGAGGTACCTATGGTGATTTCAACTCTCTTGCTATGGCTTTCCTCACTCATTTCCAACTATCAGTTTGGTATGAAATTGGCAGTCATTTGCATACGTCCCTTAAGCAAGACACCCCGACCCAAATTTCTGATTATATCCATGAATGGAGACATCAGTGTCGCCTCAAAAAGTTTGAGATTGATGATGAGTTGTTGACAGAGCAAGCTATTGCCCATGCCCAGTATTTAGACTTGGTCTATTCGCAATTTGGCACATTGTATGAGTTGTTACCTGATGCTCTCGGACCATCTTCGAATCTGAGATCATTAAAGTCTCTGGATACACCACCTATTGATGTTGTAAATGGTTATGTGTCTTAGATTTCCGTAAAAGCTTCTTCAAAGCATAAATCTGTCTCAAACACTAGTTCCAATAATCCCTCCAAAAATTCATCCAGTCCAGGTAAAACCTCTGAGGTACATGTTGTCTAGCCTACCACAGTAGATAATACCACTAAACGTAAAAAGAAGGGAAAAGATAAGGCCAAATATGATGCCCCAAAACAGGACCCTCCTAAAGCTTCTGTTGATGATGCTTCTAGAAGAAAGCCGAAATATCCTTGCCTCATCTATGAGGAGGATCATTACACTAAGGATTGTCCCTGATGATATGAATTTATTCACTTACTAAAAGGGAATCCCACTATCTTAAAAGAACCCTTTCCATCACACCAGACCCGGTTGGTATACCAACCTTAGTCTTCTGCTTCCTTAGGCTCCCAAGTGTTCATGATGCAAGGTTCATCACCTATCTCGATCACTACTCAAACTAAGGATTATCAAACCACATCTAAGTAGACAATGGAAAAAGAAGCTACTGATACTCCTTCTACTTCTACTCCATCTAGTTTTGGTCCGCTCCATATTGAGAACCCTACCAGTGAGTATGTCATTCGAACACCTCCGAAAGGTGTTCTTCAGAATTCATCTTTTAATCTGAATGCTAGATGTGTGCAACATTACAATATTGTTGAGGACCTAGCTCAAGCACCTTCGGCAATGTAAAGGAGGTCATTGTTTTCTACTATAGGTGCTATAGATCCTTTTGATTCATGTCTGATTACTTTTGACCTAGAGAATCATGTGCATATCTTCCTCATTAGATTGCATTTCTGATACAGGTCCTTATCAAAGGAAAGACAATTCATCGAATGATTAGTGATGAAGGTTCCTCTACCTACATCATGTTAGTTTCGTTTTGGAAAGCCATTGGTTCTCCTTCTCTTGACCAATCTCCTAATACTTTGGAGGCCTTTGATGTCACAAGCTCACATCCATATGGTATTCTCACGAACTTCTTGATTACGTTAGAAGGAAAGACTGTTGAATTATAAGTAGAATTTGTAGATGCAAATATCAACTACAACCTTCTTCCTAGGTGAAGCTAGACCCATGCCATGTTTTGTGTGGTGTCTTCCTTGTTCCACGTACATCGTTTTCCTCATGGAGGAAAAATTGTCACAGTTGATCAATTGTCCTTCTTTTCTTCTGGTTCATAGAACAACAACATTCCTTATGTGGGAAACACTTAGATTCCTTACAAGAGTGTTGGGGTAAGTCTCTTCAAAGATAATGCTTTAATGGGTACCTTTTCTCTCCCACCTGTGAATGTTCATTCAGTCGATATGATCTTAGATTCTATGGATCCTTGGATTATCCCTACCGATGATCAAATTGACTCATTTGACAATGTTATGCCTTTAATTCCATCGGAGATAAATTATCAAGAAATTTTCTTAGCTTCAATGGTCGCTTCAAAAAGTCATATTGTCTTCAGTATTAACCTGGACACTTAAGTGCCATCTCCCTGGCCGGGTTCTTGGGATTCTTTGGATTCTTTGAATGAGACATTCCCCACTGACGAGAGTATTGTTTAGGTCATGTCTCTGGATGAAATTCCATGGAATGGTTTAGCTCATTGTTCTTCTTTTCTTCCTAACCCTGATGAGATGTCTTCCTATCTTGAAGCGATTTTTTCTCATTATCCTACACCTCCACTTCAGACACCTGTCCTGGTGCATGAAGTCTTGACAACAAGTAATATGAGGAACATCACTACAACCCTACCGATTGACATTTTAGTTCACCTTGAAGTTGTCAATATCTTTCAACTGGGGGCACCTTTTCCTCATCATGAGTTCAAGTTTTTCTTGCCTCTTGTTACTATATTTTCTCAACGAGTCTCTATCGTTTTCCCATTATCGCAATGGGATTTTCATCTTATGACTCATAACCCTCACTCACCCTAGGGGCATGGGGGAATAACCTTTTATGAGTTTTACTCTATTGTTTCAATGATTCAATGCTTACACTTAATGTAAATGGTGACACTCCAGTTTTATTCTCTATTGATTGATTAGTCGAGTTCAAAAATGGACTCTGTCAAGAAGTATTATGCGTGAAATTTGTGCAAATTTTTTTTTACATTAGTGTGTTAATTCATTAGTGTGTGTGTTGATTTTTGGTGTGTTTGTTTGCTTTGCACACATGTGTTTTTCTGCTTATCCTGTGTTCCACTCAATTTGCAGATGTCATCAAGCCATTACGTTGGTTTTGCTGATGGTGCTTATCGTAGCACACAGAACCTTTATTCCACAAAGTGGGTACTCCATGACCCTAATGGCGAGATGGTTAAATTACAAGGTATCTACCTTGGTCGAACAACCAATAATATTGTTGAATATAGTGCAGTTATTGAACTCTGGTCAAAACTACTTGCTCTTGGCATTAGGGATTTAGTTGTCAACTTGGATTCACAGCTCGTTGCGTTACAATTAAACAATCATTACTCAGTAAGAAATCCACAAATATTTTGTATGTATCTATGTGTTAGATTGTTGGAAAGAAATTTTGATTACATTACATATCAACATATTCCATGTAATTTAAATACATTAACTGACGCAATAGAAAATTTTGTTCTTGATAGGCATTTGCATCATTTATAAAACTAAATCATGTTATGAAACAATAAGTAGAAACATATATATATATATATAATATATATTATATATATATAAATATATATATATATATATATATATATATAATATAATATTGCGTCTGTCGGATCAAAATGTCAAAAAATAGAGTGTTTTGAGACACTTGGCTTTTAAAGCCTACAAAATCTATGAAAGACCTAGATAGGCTATCAAATTGCATGGTGCTCATGGTAGCATGAGACCAACCTGATCACTTAGCCTAGCATTTGAAGTAGTCTCACAGAGACTCCCACGATGTGTCTCTGCCAACGCAGTGGAACATCATCGATAGTGGCATAATCTAGAACTCCTCGAGTTATTGCCTCCAAATTGTGCTCCATCTCAGCTAAGGGATCAGCCCCTTCTTTGTAGTTCACACCCACTATCAGATGAGAAGATCATTGTTCTATTAGCAACATTCCTGGTGGTCTCTTTGGTCCCACATCTACACAATTATCGTAAGTTGAGTCTCAATTTACACTTTTACAAAAAATCATAAAACTTGAAAAAATCCAAAAAACAAGTTTTTACCGACACGAGTCCACTGTTCGCCTAGTGGCAGAGGTAGATATGGATCCCACCTGAAATAAATGCAGTCATCTACCACAAGTTTTTGGATTTATAGCCAAGAGAAAAATTGAGGTGGATAATGCATATGTTGACCCGTGTCTCCTCGAACCATGAGCTCGCTCCATCTCATGAGTCTCAGATCTCGGGGGGCATGATCTGGTACCTCTTCCCACTGATAAATATCATTAATATCATTAATTTATGCATTATAAATGAGTTTTTTACACGCATAGATTTGAACACATTTTCTTAATGGTCGGCTTTTTAATGTAAATATAAATAATAAAATTAAGTAAAACAAAAATATAAAAAATTTTGAAATTTTGGAACCCTCTCTCCCTCTATTTTTTATAATCCATAATGACTATTAAGACTTGTTAAGAACATCATATAAGTCTCCATATATCTTTAGATCTCTTACATCAATTATGGAACCGTAGAAAGTGGTAGTGTGAGTTACTAACTTCATGAATATTATATACATCCTAACACAACCACTCAAAAGCTGACCATTTCGAAGCTAATACTTGTTTAGAGTAGAATACAAGTTATAATGAGAATATTTATATTTTATAATTTATATTTATATTTTTTTCATTTAGAAATGTTTTTTAGGTTTTAGGTTTATTACAAAGCTATTTAGAAATATTAAGTTGAAAAAAAAATTTACACATAAATTTATTTGAGAAATTCTTATTTTTAAGAGGATGAAAGGTATATGAGGTTATAAGATAAACACAATAGGGATTTAATATTATTAAAACATTAAATATGCTAAATAACAATATGTCATATACTTTGTTGGTTGGCTGGTAAAATTATATGATTTGAAATGACCATATACTAAAAACTAATGTAGAATTGATTAGCCATTAATGAGTTTGAATGTTAACTGAAAGCACGGAAATCGAGGAAAATTGTTTGAACATAACACTTTACGACAGCTGATAAATCATAAGTAAGATGCAAAATAGAAGTGAAAACAATGAATACACAGATGTACTAGATAGCAAAATTGATTATGGAGTTTGTCCCTGATGGACTACATCTCCGAGTTTGCTTTCAAGATGGGCGACCGTTTGTATTAGGAATGAGAAGAAGAAGTCGATTACACAGTGATTTGGACAAACTGAACTTGCACATAGGCAATTCTGAACTCTGTCAGCAAATAGCTCTCTGAACTAGTTTTCCAACACCGCTTACGGTTTCCAAGTCTAACTCTGAATGCTCTCGCAACACTAAAAACAAAATCACCTCTATCCCTCCAAAACCTACATAAAAAATCTAAAACCCACTCATGCTATTCTTCAATGAGAAAAATTTCCTCTTATAGGCCTGTAAGTACATTCAAATCTCTCTCACTGCATTTGAGGTGAATAAGTTGACTTTAGGGTTTGAATGTGTTTGGTTTTGTCATGATTTGCCACCTTGGTTCATTAGGCCATGGTCTTCGAATTAATTTATAACAAACTAACAATATAAAACCCACTATTCACTTTAGAATAGCGCGAAGACTGTTAGCGGTTAGCTAACTAGGCGAAAGGCGCTGACTGTGCATGTAAACAGGTGTTTGCAGAGTGATTATCTCGGTGGGTTTAGGTCTCGGCGGTTCTGGTAACCATTTACCATAGCAGTTGGCAATTATCCCGATGCTTACATAAGAACTACCACCACCTAACCGTAACCATCCACTCATCCCTCATGGGCTACGTCTTTGAGTTTGCTTTCAAGATGGGCGACCATTTTTATTAAGAATGAGAAGAAGAAGTCGATTACATAGTATTTGGATAGACTGAACTTGCATACAAGCAATTCTGACCTCTATCATCAGATAGCTCTCTTAACCAGCTTTCCAACGCCACTTACAGTTTACAAATCTGACTCTGGATGCTCTTGAAACACTAAAAACAAAATCCCCTCTATTCCTCCAGAACCTACATGCAAAAGTTGAAAACCACTCAAGCTATTCTTCAATGAGCAAAATTTCCTCTTATAGGCCTGTAAGTACATTCAAACCTTCCTGACTTCATTTGAGGTGAATGAGTTGAATTTAGGGTTTGAATTTGTTTGGTTTTGTCATGATTTTCCACCTTGGTTCATTAGGCCATGGTCTTCGAATTAATTTATAACAAACTAACAATATAAAACCGAATTTGCACCTTAGAATAGCCCAAGACTGTTAACGGTTAGCTAACTCGGTGGAAGGTTCTGACTGTGCATGTAAATAGGTGTTTTTAGAGAAATTATCTCGACAGTTTTAAGTCCCAGCGGTTCCGCTAACCATTTACCATAGCAGTTGGAGGTGGCGGTTATCTTGGTGCTCACATAGCATTACCACCGCCTAACCATAACCGTCCACTGAAACTGCGGAACAAACCTTGACTATGCAGCTATACCTACAAGTGTTCACATGTCAAGTTTTACTCCACTCGATTAAGGACTCGCGATTAGAGCTAACCTCCGCCTAACCTACTCACATGGATTTTTCTTTGGCGGTTCCGACACGGTTAGCTACCAGCAGTTTAGCTTTGTTATATTTGTTTTATAATGGTTTGACTATAAACAAAGACCAACATTTAGAGTTTAGGTAATGGATTTTGCATGGCTTTAGGACTAGGTTTGGTAGGCTAGTGTTTTAGGTACATTTGTACCTAGGTTTGAGCATTTGATACATGGTTGTGGCTTAGGAGATGGTTTTTAGCATAGGGTTAAGGTTTGCAGAACTTAGGCTTAGGGTAGCATAGGATTAATACATAGATTAGGATTTATTTTAAAAACCCATATGTATAATTTTGTCACAATGCGACGTTCAAGAAATTCATCACATGATGACAATAAACCCATGCTGATCATCGAAAAATGGCGATATCGATCCTCTATCACGACGACAACCCACGCACATCATTAACTCCAGCTATCTTTGCAACAACAACTCGGACGATTAATCTATGCCACTGACAACATGATGTCGACACATAAAACCTGCAAAGTCAAATGACAAAACACATTTCATTGACCAAACCCTGGGGAACTGTTGATGAATTCAAGTTGACAACCAGGTGCTAAACCATCTCCGCTGAATGCCATGAAAACCTATGAACATTACGTTAATAACCTAATCATAACCAACATTGTCGATACTAAACGACACCCATGAATACTAATGACGGCACTTTAAACATTTGTGCAATTGAGTTAACAGATCCTCCTAGATCAGGGAGCATTCAGAAACTAGTATGTTATTTCATTTTTTATGCCAATTTAGTGATAATTTTATATCTCTCCAAAGCATATTATAGTGTTTAATTATTGTACCTTTTCCCACTCTTAATTCATAGAAGGTTCTCACTTCCACTGGTTAAGTGGATTATGCTATGTGACTGTTATTGGCCTTGAAATATTGATTAATGGATTGACATCAAAGCTCTTTATGTTGTCAAGGGAACTTAAGAAGTGTTTCTCACTCGCACCATTCCTCTTTCTTTTGGTAGCATAGGGATTTTGAGCCATTAGTGAAGCTAGGAGAATGAATCAATGGGGTGAAAATAGAATATCTAAGGCACTCTCACTCTTACTGTTTCTATATGTTGTTTTCTTATTTTTTTTTTCATCATGAAGGGAGTGATGAGGTCTCAAGAAAATTTTATGACTTTATAATAAGGCTACAGGTATGGAGATAAATAGGAATAAGTCTAATGTTTATTTGGTTGGTTTGGAAAGTATTTAGGATCTAAGTATTGGAGGAAGTTCCCCTTTCTACACTTAGACATGTCAGACGGGTAGAAATATCTAAGCTTCACTCATAAGCATAATTTTTATGGAAAGGTATATTGGTATTAGTTACTATCGAAAATTTCACAATATGAAATGTCCCAAAATATAAACTATGGTGAACATAACGAGATAACTCATTTGAAGCATATTTCAATATTAGTCATAAACCATAACTTCCATATCGTATATCTCTGAACGTATAGTGAACCAATATTTGAAATTTTAGCCCAATTTTGTGCTCAGTATCTCCTCAATATGCTCAAAATTTCACCATTTCAAATAGTCCGTAAAACAATTTATTACAAAAAATATAAGATGGCTAATTCTTCCCACAAATTACATTATTTATCACACACTTTCCTTCTAATGCTTTCTCCTTTTACACATTATCATATTCCTTTAAAAATTGCATTTTCATTCAAAGGGTGACATCAATTCATTAATTAAACAATTAATTCCCCTTTTTATTTCACTTTTTCAAATACCATGAGAATATACCATGGGTGTCCTAAATTATGGGTTTGAAACTACCATTTTTTCCTGCTTGTTTTTCACAAGAAACCCATTTTAATATACTTGGATACTTATATATAACATCAATGATATAAGCCCTTTAACATTAATTACAACAATATGTTCAACGAATAACAGTATACGAGATTATTGGACCCTAGTTTTGTTGGTTTTTTCACTATCATCAATTCCATTTTTAACCTATTACTCTCCATCTTACCTCCTTAACTTGTTTTGCTATATTCTTCATGCTTCCCAAGGAATACATTGCGACAAGTTTTATGAGGAAACAAGTTTTCGAATTTACATGATTTTCCTTTTTTCTATGAATCAATTGCATTAGATTTATTTTTGTTTGGATAACCATTTATCATTTGGAATATTGATGCTTATCTAGCAGGAAATAACCACATGGGTTTTGTTCCTAGATACTATGAGATGGTTTTGTGTTGATCAAATTGGTTCTAGGATAAATAATGATGACACCTCTCAGTGAAATCTCTAGGTCAATTGTATATATAAATGCAACATTAGTGATGATCAAGCTAAATGATTGGATGAAGGGAATATTTTCATGCATTTCACTGAAGGTTTTAACCATGTACAAAAATTACCTGCAAACAACTTCTTAAAAATTAAAAATATACAATGTTAAGAACATAAAATATAAACATATATTTTTCTCTTGGAACCCAAAACTAAGAAAACCATATTATTTTTCATTTTATTTATTTCAATGTTACAATACATTATGTACATGTCGAAGCATTTATAAGCCCCAATCCATTAACCCTAGATTAGAACATAACAGTAGTCCCCTCAAACAGATCTACAAAATACCATGGGAAAAATCATCATGCATAAACCAATGCACAAAACTATGTGAAAAAGCATGGGTGGGTCCACCCTCATCTTTAGGTTGTCCCAATCATCCGTAGGTTCGCCAAAAAAAAATGGGGCATTGCCCTGAACCCCGTGTAGGGAGGCTACCACCCCCCTACAAACCCCCTAACAAGGGGGGTTTGTCGCAACAACTACACCCAACTCAATGTAATAGTGCATATGGATAGTCATGCAAAGAATATAACACATACCCAACATTCATGTCATCAAAATATTAAATGATAATGATAAAAATTCCATCCTTCATCAATGCAAAGCTAAAACTTAGCCTAGGGGATCTACTTTATGCTTTATATTTTGTATTAAATTGTTAAATCCATTTGATAGGTCCACAAAATAAGGGAATGGTCGAGTTCCTTGATTTAAATATGTATTATATATAAAATCAAGGGTGAGATGAATAGGATATATGTGATATTGGTGAGTAAAACCATTGTACACTAGTGAACTTTATTTTGTTAATGTAAAGACAGTTGTTGTTTTAAATTATGGTGTGATTATTTCATAGGACTGTAGATATTTTTGCAATGTAAACAAGTTAGGAACAACCTCTTAATCTATTCTACACTCCATTGCATCTATTTTGGTTAAGAAAATATATTACATTTATTATTTAGATTTGATTTCTTTTATATGCTTATTAGTTTAGCATTTCAATTCTTGCTATGCTTTCATTTACAAGTATGATAATCATAAAAAGAGATTGTTTAATCATTGATTTATATTGAACTAATTGCTTAAGAATATTGTTGTAGGAACATTCTATTCTCTTGAATTGAATGGTCGCAACTTGTGGTTTTAATAATCACATTCTAGTAAATGTCAATTCAATGCTTGGATATATTTCCATGGTGTAGTTTTGTCTTTTCAATTTATATATTATTCTTCTTTCATTTTCAATGATTCTTGGAAAGAGGAACTACCCAAATCAATCCAAAAGATAAATTGTTGACAACAAGATCCTAGTATATTGATTTGTGCTTGAGTACGTGAACATTTCCAAGTAGGATTGAGTGGGATTTTGAATTTTGACGTGTGATGAGTGATGCAATTTTACTTTCCTTAGAATCATATTAGAATTCAAGATAGAAAACTATAATCTTGCACATACAATGCATGACATCTCACAAGTTTAAAAAACTATAGACTAATGATTTAATGTCAAAGGATTTAAACATGTAAATTGCACGTGCCAAGGGCACAATATTATTTCTTGCATCAATTTAAAAATTTTGTAGTTATGTTTTCTTTACTATAAACATTTTAGATATGACGTATAAATGGTAATACTAGAGGTAAGAACATGTGCATTCACTTTAGTGAGTTTATAAAAATCCTTGTCATGTTAGTACAATATATATAAGCCTAAGGATATTAAAGGTATATTTACAGTTAAAATAAATAAATAAATAATAAAATAAATAAATAATAAAAAAAAAAAAAAAAAAAAAAAAAAAAAAAAAAAAACCCTCACCATTCCAAAATAGGGGTGTAGTAAGAACCCCCTCATTTACTAATCCATTTGCAAGTAAGGACTTTTGCCCAATAAGATGAATTTAAGGATGCTAAAGAGTTTGTTCAAAAAAGGATGGTATGACACTACAAGGATATCTCAAATCCTTGTTCTAAATTTAAAGTTGTAATAAAAAATATATTTTCATCTCAAAAAAATAGACAAGCAAAGCATCTATGAGTAACTTCCATAAGGAGAGGATATAGAAGTTTTGTCAATCACTCTTGTAAGCATGAAGAGAAGATAACAGAACTATGGATGATAGTTGATGGAGAGAATATATTGTAGCCAGAGATAGAGGATTTTCTTGCATTCATTTCATAAGATCCCTTGTGTACTCAAGACTGAAATGGACAAGTCCCAAATGAAATTCATTGCATAAAAAGGGAATATATGCAAACCATTTCCAATGAACAAAATATCCATGAGAATAACTACATTGAATCTTGCTTCCAATCAATCACTAGTGAGAAATTCCATTCCATGTTTCGACACTCCATGGCACCATTCACACTAGAGTAGTTGTTTTATCGTATCCTAGTATTCATTACTCAAGGTACATTACTCAAATTTGGATATGAGTACACTTGAAATATTATTGCATAAATAGATGCATTAAATAGGGTGAATCCATGACTATGGGTTACACTTTTTGGCAAGCACATGAGTTAGGAGGGAGAAAAAATAAGCTCAATCAAGCTATATTTTAGCACTCGATCAACTTGTTTGAGTACTTCAAAATAAACCTTCAATTAAGCTCCTACGTAACCCATAGTTACATAGGATCTTGATTGAGCAATATGCTTGATCAAGCTATTTTTTTTATTTCCCTCCCAAAACACAATGGCGATTTTATAGTCTAAAGGGCTTGATTGAGATTTTTTTTAACCATATCAAGAGCTTGATCAAGGGTTTGTTAAACCCTCAATCGATCTATTTCAAATTTACCTTCAGCACTCGATCAAGATTTTTAAGTGCTCAATTGAGTTGTTGAGGGCCTAAAAAATGGATTTTTAGCTCCCCTTCTGTAGATTTCTCTACAACACCATTTTGTCCACTAGTGGACTTTAGGTATATTTTGTCCTTATGTGGCAAATTTGATCATGTTGGATTCGTGAAGGAATCCTCTATCCAATGGAATATGAGTTTGACACTTTTTTAATTCATATGATATTTTTTATCTAATTTCTTTTAAACATAATGCTTGAATTTTTTGGATAGTTTCAAAGGGGGTGAATAAAAAATCAATAACATGAAATATACAAAATGAAATATATATATATAATATATATTATATATATAAATAATATAATATATATATATATATATATATATATATATATATATATATCTATCTTCGTTTATGAGTCCTTTCAAAAATGGTACTCTCGGTTTTCGAATTTATTTAAAGAGTAGAAAAAAAATCTTATGTGAACACATGTGTCTACAAAATACAATTGAAATATTACTTCATCAACTTCGAAAAATAATAAAAAATACAATTTTACATGTGTTAACGGTGCTAGAGCCACCAACATTCATGGGATCTCCACGGTGTGAAGTCCCAACTAGACCTCACACTGTTTGGTGTAGGAGTTCCATCCGTTATGATGGCCTGATTGCCATTATCATAAATGTTTTCCTTACCTCTTACTTGTCAGCACATGAGAATGGTCTACTTTGTCTTCGAGGTCCACGTGCCAGGTAAGTGCTAGTGTTACTTGTGTCAAGGTTCTTTCATCGTAGAGGGAGAGGGTGGAGGAGAGTCTCAAGTCAAAAGGTAAGAATTCCCAACTCTGACATAGACACACAACATAATAGGACACAATAGGACATGCACATCTTCCGAAGGAGCAATCCACATGGATGCGGCAATCACAACACGCAAGAGAAGATAGCACGTACAACACCCAGCAGGGTAGTCTGCGCAAGTGCCACGGTCGTTATATCAAGTTTATGGGAAAGGTTTTTCTGATGTCCGGTGAGGCAACCCACATGGGAAGGACATTGTTAACAACTTATAAAACACATTTTCATCAATATATGTATTTGAGAAACTGAAAGAGTTCAATTTTTTAACACAAGTTAAAGCAACATGCATTACAAGTGTTCAATATTAGTCTTACAAACAGTTACAATACATGTGTGAAAATGTGCTGGTGTGTTATTAGGATTCTAAATTAAGAGAAAATTCCAAGACACATTGGTACACCATACATCACTGGCCTTGTGAAAGGGGTGTTCGAACCACTTCTCGCTCCTCAAAGAAACTACTACACACTCTCAAGACTATGTGGGAGGAGCTAGGGTGAAAATTCTCTTGCATGTGCAAATGAGAGGGTATTTACAGCCAAGGGTGAAACTAGCCCTTATGAATGTTCAACTTTCTTCATTATTATTTGACTTATTTGAATCTTTAGCTTTACATGACTCTTCATTTGACATGTGGGTCTCTTTTACTTCCACATTACATTATGTTGATTTACATAGTATGGCCCATAAGTGATGTGGTCGACATGACTCATGACATGAATCAACACGACAATGTTGGTATGTCCACGCTACTACTGGTGTGCATGTTAAGTTGTAGTGTTGTTGAGTGATGGGTGTTCTCTTGGTGTATCATAGCTTCACCTCTGCATGGCAAGGTGTGTGAAGTCTTTGATGGTCTTGGTGTTCGCTTGATGTTGTATGTGCACATTGCTCCTTTGCTTGTTCTTTGGCATGCTTCACATGTTCGTTTGTTCAAGAGAAAAATCCCCTCACATGCATTGTTTCTTTTGCAAAAAAAAATCCTCACATGCATTGTCCATTTGCGAGAAAATCTCCTCAAATGCATTTTTTATTTTTCGGTTTGTAAAAAAATCTCCTTGCATGTGCTCTCCTTGTTCATCATGTCTGTCGTTATGTCATGTCTTATCCATGTACGAGTATCTACAATCACTCATGACAAGACGACATCAAATCCATAAACCTCCTAGTCTACCATGAGGCATGGTCATTCACTTTCGGATGCAGGTGAATGGGTGAGAGGACAAGGTTATGAAACCACGCAATCCAATTTTCAAGTTGGGATGCAAGCTCGAGGCACTGCTGATGAAAATTGCACAAAATTCACTGGGAGACTGAGATGGACAATCCAGATCAGCAGTGACTGTCTATGGGATCTCGCTTAGCTAGAGGATAGATATGCACAATTTCCTGAGGGAAGCAGTGCAAGTAGCAGAGGGGCTTGGCAACAAAAATTACACAATTCCTTCAGGGAGATGGTAGTAGACTGCAGGATTGTTGGTGACAAAAACTGTGCAATTTCTGGAAGGTTGACCTAGTGAACATCTCTGTGTAGTTTCTAAGTTAAGTAGGCTACTGGGCAGCTGAGGGATTGCTCATGAAATCTGCGTAGTTTTCTGCGTGAGAAATAGGTCGGCTAACTCGGTGGCTAGCTAGAAAAACTACTCAATTTTTTGAGGGAGATAGGGACAGACATTAGGTGTTTGTCTAGCTTGTCTATGTTGTTTCCTCAGTCAACAAAGTAGGAAAGTTCTACAATTTTAGTGCAATTTTTTAGGGGAGTTAGTCCCAGGGTCACTACCTGATCAAACTCTCTAGTTGACCAGCAGAATGGTTGGTTGTTGTGCTTGCAGGTAGTGCAGATTGAAATGGATTGTTGGACAATTTTGTGCTATTCTGGGTGATAGTTGTTTGATTTGATTCTAGGGTTGATGTTCGTCTCTTAGAGGGTGATCCGGTCATCATAATTTCAGAAAAAGTGACTAAGTGTGTGAGTGAGTTAATTTGTGCATATGCGACTGTGCAAACACACAATCAACATGACTTGACAACAAGACATTGCAAACCATCAAGACAACATATTCTCATTATGACTAACCGACAGTGTGAGTGACAAGTGCGATGCTTGTGATAGATCATTAAATGATCGTGATTATGCTTGTGCGGCAGTGCATACAACTTTCTGTGTGAGTGCAACTAATTTTTACTTAGTGAATACAACTTTTACACACGAAGAGGGACCTTGTGCATGACCAAAACATGGTTGCAAGCATGACATTATGACCAACATGCAAAAAGATATTCATTGAATGGTCAAGCAAGGTGTTACATAGTATTTTGTTACACCTCTTGCACTTCCCTTTGACATACCCTGGAGTGCCTAAAACATGCTTATTATACAGTATACTCATCCATGTATACAGCTCAGATCCCTCCTTTAACTTTGCTTGGAAAATCTCTAGATATTTCCCTAAAGAAATAGCTCTTAAAACCCTAAAATGAAGATCATCACCCTTATGAAGCTAAAAACCGCGATGATCACCTATTGCACCATGTTAGGCTAGTGATGGCATCACTCTATTCCCTTGCATACCTATGATGGTCGCAAAAATGAAGTTTTTCCAAAGAGGATGAGAAGCTTTGCGATCTAGAAGCTTCCACAACAACGAGATGGAGGTGGTTTTGCATAGATGAGGTCGAATCCTCCTAATTTGACCTCTTGGTCTCATCCCTAGGAGCTATTTCCTTGAGATATGGGCCTAATCCTATCTTTGGAAGAGTCCTAACTCCCTCTCCCAGCCTATAAATTACTCCTCTCCCATTCCCAAATAGTTGGTATATGTCCATTTGCACCCCTATGTTGAGCTTGTGCTTGTAGCCTATTCATTAGACTTGGAGAAGGAGTGTTTGGAGAGTTTATTGTCTTGGACTTAGAATACCACTCAAGGAGAGCCTTTCAACATCAAGGCTATGGCTGTGAGCTTCCCTTTATTCTTTAAATTATATACGACTGATGGTTCATCTTCCTAAGATATATATTCCCATGAAGTGTCGAGTGGGTGAAGGAATTCTAGGCTCCATATTCTTGTTGTGTTTGGTTGGTGGAGACACTATGTGCTCTAGACTCTTGATTGCAGGTGGAGGCTCTATGTTCTCTAGATTCCAATGTGATCTGATTGACTTTTATTGGTGTGAATTCCCTTGAGCACTTAACTCCTTGAAATATGAATCTAGTTTAAGGGTGGACAACTATAAGAAATATTTGCAGTGTAAATGGCCTATGCTTGGGTGGAGAGTTGAAGTCCCTCCCTCAGTTACCAGTCATTCAAACTAATTAGATAAAGTGTATTTTCTTGTGTTATACTATAAATAATGAATGATGTTGTTAAGTGTTATAAAAATGTATGTAGCATCATTGTTGATGCAGTATTGTGTTATTCTTGGTTATGTTACAATGAAATGCTTATGTTAATGCTATTATGGTTTTGAGGGGCTTCGATATTCTTATGATAGTTGTTACTTTCCTAAGTTGCAAAGCTATTTACATGGTTAAGTATGAATTCTTGATGTGCTTAGTAAAATTGTTTATAGTATGTGAACTCCATTGTTGGCATATCTTGGATTTCTAATGGTTTAAGGCTATTCATTGTCTTCTCTAGTAAGGAACTATTAATAACATGAAGTATGATGTATCAATGGGTTAGATAACATTATTGGGATCTCTTACATGGAAGGATCTGATGCTATTGTATATTAATTTACAGTGTAATATCAACCATAACTCGGTCGATTTTAGTGCTTATTAGTGGACATGTCAATAGCTTCTTTGAGTGCATCTTTGTCTATAGAAATGTTTGAAATGTTGGTGTGGGAATGACAATGTCATCCCTATAATAGTTAGCTTTCTAAGTAACACTATGCAACAAGGGAAACTTGGGTAAGTCCATGGGGACCCCTTAGCATTTACATGTCTATGTACTATAAACAATGTCACAAGGTTCGCCGAACATGAAAATTGAGGTTTGAATTTTGGTGAACCTCAAAAAAATGTTCAAATTTGATTCAAATTCAGTCAGGTTTGGTTCAGGTTCAATTTAAGTTCATGGATTTTTGTTTAGTTTGAAAAGGGTTTTGAATATCGTTAGCTCTAACCAACACACACACTAGCATTGTCCACTAAAAATCTGTTTTCATAATGAACAGATCGAGTGCCTTTCTCTGTTGATTCTAATGAAAAATTTCATCCATGCAGTCTCTTGATTAAGTGTCTACCACTTTGACGAGAATGTCTGCATATTTCTATTCAAGTAGACGAGGTTCATTTTCTACTCTCAGTTTCACATGTTGAATGGGTACTGAGCACTGAAATAAGGGTTTCTTGAGTTTTAATCTTCGATGGGCTCTTCCATTAAATCTAAATTTAAGATATAATATGATTATACATTAAATATAAGATATAATATGGCTTTATGTTATATATATTAAAATTTAGGGCCTATCTTTATACTGTAAATTTTAAGAATAATATAATTTTATATTTTTGTATAAAAAATTAAATATAAAATGAAAAATAATTTATCACATTATATAAATGAACAAATATAATTGTGGGGGGCATAGTCGCATAAACAACAAATAGATCCCAACCACACCCCCCCACCCCCACCCCGCCCCGCGGTGTTGTCTAATAGGGAGGTAGGGTTCCCTCACTATTAATATAGGTTACCTATGTAAATAGGTGTCCACATGGAGAAGATAGGGTCAGGGGGGAACTGTGAGTGGTTTAGTTGCAAAAGTGACAAATTTATGAACCCCTCCCATAATTATCATAGAGATAAGGGGGCCTAGAATTAGTATAGATCGTTGATCTATTTAAGCTAGTCATGTGAGAGCTTCAACCTACAAAGGGTTTAACGAGTGGGCACATGAGTGACACGTGGTACTAATTGATTGGTTCATACTTGAAAGAGCCACTTTAGCATGAAGCTTGACTCTTCGTAGTTATTTTTTAGTGCTACCTTATAGGAGTATTGATGTCACACTATGGATTATTGGAACAAAACGTTCTTATAAGTACGGTCAATGGCACAATGGTGTTAAAGTGATTTAATGGGCATCATGTTGAACCACAAGTGAGGCGGTAGTGCCACATGGGTACCATGTATCATTTTCATGTTGATGTGGCATCAGTTAATTAACTAACTTTGAAAGGGAAAAACATTTGATCAAAGATTCAAATTGAGACAAAATTTATATCACCAAAAAGCTCTTAACATGTTAGATGAAATAGTGTTATCCAAAGTTAATTCTACCAAATTTGGGAAAGAATAAATTTGTAACCCCATTTCCAATATGAGACCATGGAGGTTGGGTTAGTTAAAAGTAACACTTCCTATTAGCCTCTAAAGGTACAATGGGGTGGGTGGGAGAATTACATTAAAAACTAGTAGAGATATACCAAGAATTGTAGATTACAAAGCTGAATCCCTTGGATACATAGGTAATGGTCACACATATGGTTTTATAGGTTTCATGAAGATCCCAAGTGGCATGAAAAAAGTGTCATACAATTGGACCTTGAATCCCTCATTGCATTCAAACCCTACTCAATTATTGTTTTAACCATATTAACCTATGTAGTATTGGAATTATCATAGGTACCATCCCATGAACATCACCAATAAACCATGGATATACTAAAGTGACATGCATAGGAGGATAGGGAAATCCTATCAAGAACTCCAATCTCATATGAACTCCAATGGCCACTCATTATTTGATGAGCTAGATTCAATATTCAAGAGTTTTGTTTTGTAGATCCTTACCAAATTTCCATTAGTCACACTTTTGTTTCTTTATGCAAAGGGATGTTGTTTCAAGAAAAGTGTCAAAACTTCATAGAAAAACAATTGATTGGCACCATGTGCACCAAAATGGGGATGCTACATCATAGGTATCGATAATCTTTGGAGGATTATATTAATTAGCTCTTTGTGTATCCCAACACTTAGTGGTTAAGTGTTTTCTAATTGGAACACATCATAAAAGGATGTATGGAGAAATAAAAATGATATTTTTTATTGTTGTTATCCTCTTGAGTTAAAATATGAGACCTAGTTTTGGTAGGATGCCTAAGGCAACTATCTATCATGTAAATATCTTATTTATAAGAGAAGTTAATGAAATTCCTTGTCCAACTCCCTCTTGAGTAATACATGTTGTGTCAAATGAAATCTTTATCTTGTTAATGTAATCGTTAATGGATCTTAAACTGAACATTCATCTAACAATTATGTGAAGGTTCAAAGTTATTCATGTAAGTATCTCTTATGATGCATTCTCCATTCTCTTGGAATTGAAAAGTTATTTATTGACCAAGGTGTTGGAACCCCTAATTTGAATCCCCAAACCAATAATAATTCACAATTATGTGTTGTCTTATTTGTTATAATATTCTATTATGAATCTAATAAAAAGATAGCATAATACTTCTATTATTTATAAATAAATGGTATTACACTTCTCTTTAATTGGACATTGTCTTTTTTCGAGCATTGGGAATGAGAAGAGATTGAGGTTTGGTTTGATCCTTGGTTTAAGAGTCGTGATAGATATATTTAATAGTTTGATTGAGAATATTCATGAAGTGGTTTTATTTTTGAATCGAGTTTCATATCCACATATAAATACTATATGGAAGCAAAAGGGAAATTATTTGTCATGATTGGGATGGAAGGTACATAAGACACTCTTAAATATGCATCACATTATTAGAGTCATGTGAGGATTAGGGAAGAGGACTATGATATTATATGAGATAGGAATAGCGAAGAAGAGTATGAAATCATGAGATAGAAACCCAGTTTCAAAGACAATTAGAAGTTCAAATTCTCATTCAAATTTTGTATGGAAAAATGTTAAGAATGTATTCAACATTATATGAGTTTATGTTTTGAAATGTATATTGATGTAGTTGTAGGAACAAGTTATTGTATGAACCAAATTTTTGCAATTTTTTCACCTAAATATTTTTTAAAGATAATTAGATATTTATGAAATGTAATTTTTTTATATAAATAAAATTACATTTAAAAAAATATATATGTTTAAATGTCAGCCATCATTTTATCCCATTGGCGATTATCGATGCCTATAAATTTTAATCGAATCAATAAAGTAAAATTTCAAATAAAATAATTACAAAATGTGCTAACTTATTTTTTACTTTACCCGGTATCATTCTTTATGCTCCTAAGCCCGTTGGAAAGTTCATAGTTCTTAATATATATGACCTATAGGCACGTTCTTAAAGTTCATAGTTCTAAAAAAAAAACACTTCTTATTGTTTGTTTTTAGCGATTGAATTTTTCCTTTAGAAATAAAGATTTGGGGTTAAGACATACAAATTACATTGTTCTAAATGATATTAATTATCATAAAAGACATCAAAATTACATTGGTCAGAACAATAGATCCACCTATTTATATTTAAAGTATATCTATTCTTTTATATCTTAATATTATTGGCAGCCTCACATGTTAATTAATATTAAAAACAAACAAATTTAAAATTTAATGTATAATAATTTAAATTTAGAATATTTAAATTTTATACATTTAATTAGATACTTGTGAAAATATTACTAGTTCAAAATTCTAGTAAAAATATAGTTGTTCAGGGATGGTGTGGCCAGGATCCCTTGGTGATTTTGAGAGCTAGGTATGATCCTCTGTGATTTTGATAGCTTAGATACTTCTAGATGGAAGTTATTCAAACCACAAGTTAGGTGTCTCAATCATCAATCCAAATTACTTAAAAAAAAATTATATTTTATATTTAAAAACAAAAATATAATACATTTGACATTTGATTATAATAATAATAATAATAACAATAATCCAATTTTAAAGTCACAAGCCAGAAACCACTCAATTGGTCTATGTGATCCCCTTATTTGTGGGACAAGTGACCAATTTCGTTGTAGTGATTTCAGTGCTACAAAAGCATATATACTCTATTTACTATAGATTTCAACCTGTGACCTTTTAGTAAGAAACTCATGCCCTTAATCATTAGAACCGCTCAAGTAGTATTGATATCCACTCCCATTTTAAAATTATAAGTCTCATAACATTATAAAGATTTTCAGACAGTCTTAGATAGGATCATTGTTTTGCCAGAATTTGGGAATACAATTTCTAGTAAGATTGTGATTTGTTGTTGTTTAAAATGTAGTTTTTCATAGATAAATATATTCAACCCCTTTAAAAAACTCACTTTCTAAAAGAGAAAAATCTTTTGCAGAGTTCAATTCTTTGTTTCGTTCAAGGAGAAAAATGTGTGGTAGTTTATTTATAGTGGCATGATTAGGAAATAACTTGCTACAAGGTGGTGCTCAAGGGACTTTTCTTATTAGTTAGTTTGCATGGGTTTAGTCTCTACTACGTTATAAGTTCAAATTTTATGGAGAAAAGTGGAGTAAAAAAAGTTATTTAAAAAAAACTAAACTTTCAAAGAAAATCTAGATATCTTTAGAATAATTTAACTTAATTTTAAAATTTTTATAATTTATTATATTATTTTTTATTTCGCACTATCATAATTTATTCATTATAAATAAGACTTTTACAAGCATAGATTTGAGCTGATATTCTTAATGGTTGGCTTTTTAATTTAAATATAAATAAAATTGAGTAAAACAAAAATATAACATTTTTTGAAAAGTTGAACCCTCTATCCCTCTATTTTTTATAATCCATAATGACTATTAAGACTTGTTAAGAACATCATATGAGTCTCCATATATCATTAGATCTCTTACATCAATTATGGAACGGTAGAAAGTGGTAGTGCGAGTTACTAACTTAATGAATATTATATAGATCATAACACAACCACTCAAAAGTTGACCATTTGGAAGCTAGTTTACAATGGCTGTGAATACTGGTTTAGAGTAGGATAAAAGATATAATGAGAATATGTATATTTTTTAATTTTTATTTTTATATTTTTCATTGCAAAATTCTTTTTAGGTTTTAGGTTTATTACAAAGTTATTTAGAAATATTATGTTGAAAAACGTTTTTTTCAAATAAATTTAATTCAAAAAAATTTATTTTTAAGAGGATGAAAGATATATGAGGTTATAAAATAAACAAAAGAGGGATTTCATATTATTAAGCATCATATATGTTAAATAACAACATGTCACATACTTTTTTGGTTGGTTGGTAAAATTATATGATCTAAAATGGCCATGTACTAAAAACTCATGTAGAACTCACTAGCTATTAATGAGTTTGAATGTTAACTGAAAGCATGGAAATCGAGGAAAATTGCTTGAACATAACACTTTATGATAACTGATAAACCATAAGTAAGATGCAAAAAAGAAGCGAAAATAGTAAATACATAGATATACTAGATGGCAAGATTAATTACGAAGTTCATCCCTCATGAACTACGTCTCTGGGTCCACTTTCAAGATGGGCGACCGTTTTTATTAGGAATGAAAAGAAGAAGTTGATTACATAGTGATTTGAATAGATTGATCTTCCACACAGGAAATTATGACCTCTGTTAGCAGGTAACTCTCTCAACCAACTTTCTAACACCGCTTACAATTTCCAAATCCAACTTCGGATGCTCCCGAAATAATAAAAACAAAATCACCTCTATCCCTCCAAAACCTGTATACAAAAGCTGAAAACCACTAAAGCTATTCTTCAATGAGAAAAATTGCCTCTTATAGGCCTGTAAGTACATTCAAACCTCCCTGACTGCATTTGAGGATGAGCTGACTTTAGTGTTTGAATGTGTTTGGTTTTGTCATAATTTTTCACCTTGGTTCATTAGGCCATGGTCTTCGAACTAATTTATAACAAACTAACAATATAAAACCCACTTTACACCTTAGAATAGCCCAAAGACTATTAGCAGTTAGCTAACTGAGCGGAAGGCACTAAATGTGCATGTAAACAAGTGTTTGCATAGCGGTTATCTCGGTGGTTTTAGGTCTCGGAGGTTCCACTAACCATCTACTGTAACAGTTGGAGGTGGCAGTTATCACAGCGCTGCCACTCCCTAACCATAGCCATCCACCAAAACTGCAGAAAAAACCTTGAATGCGCAACTATACCTGCAAGTGTTCACATGTCAAGTTTTACTTTGCTCAGTTAAGGACTCACGGTTAGGGCTAACCTCTGTCTAACCTGCTCACATGGATTTTTCTTCGATGGTTCCGACATGGTTAGCCACCAATGGTTTAGCTGTGTTATATTTATTTTATAATGGTTTGATTATAAAAAAACGTTGAGAGTTAGAGTTTAGGTAATGGATTTTGCATGGCTTTAGGACTAGGTTTGGTTGGCTAGTGTTTTAGGTGCATTTGTACTTAGGTTTGAACATTTGATACATGGTTGTAGCTTAGGGGATGGTGTTTAGCATAGGATTAGGTTTTGTAGAACTTAGGCTTAGGGTCGCATAAGATTAATACATAGATTAGGATTTATTTTAAAAACCCATATGTACAATTTTGTCACAATGCAACGTTCACGAAATTCATCACATGATGACAATAAACCCATGCTCATCGTCAAAAAATGGCGATATTGATCCTCTGCCACGACAATAACCCACGCACATCGTTGACTTCAGCTATCTTTGCAACGACAACACGGACAATGAATCTTTGCCACTGACGACACTAATGTCGACACATGAAACCTGCAAATTCAAATGACAAAACATGTGTCATTGACCAAACCCTGGGGAACTGTTGATGAAATCAAGTCGACAACCAGGTGTTAAACCATCTCAACTGAACACCATGAAATCCTATGAACATTACCTAAACAACTTGATCATAACCAACACTATCGATATTGAACGACACCCATGAATATTGATGACGGCACTTTAAACACTTGTGCAATTGAATCGACAGATCCTCTTGGATCATTCCTCTCCATTTGAAAGCTTTTGGACCACAAAATTTTGATTAAAAAAATAGTCGATGAGGGTAGAACTCCCTCTCTTTCCACCTTGACCTGATGATTTACCAATGCATTTGATCAATCTCCTACAAGTGATGACCCTGATGATGTTGACCATGATACATTTTGTTTCAGTGACACATTTTTTCCATTTGTAGTATGAAAAACTTGCGACGATGGGCAAACAACTTGTTATCAACATGGAAATTTAATTCTTTCCCTGAAGAATCATGAGTTAGTGATTTGAACACATCTTTGAAAATAGTATTTATAGAACTTTGTTCAATACATCTGATGGGTATTAACAATCTACTTTCTAGAATAACTGAAATGTTCAAAGACTCCTTTGATTTTGACTTCACATCAATTACTTGACTTGATTTACTTTCTTGTTGACTGATTACTAAGTGAATTTGTTGCACATAACTCATCCAGCTGTGATGAAATGAATACTCCAACTTAGTTTGATTTTGAACGTATCTAAGTGATCGGTGATTTACTTGAATCACTAATTCTTTGTCTAATACCTGATATCTCCATTGACTAACATTTTCACTTAATGCATTAGTTTTCAAATCATTATAAGGAAAATTTAGATCTACTTTCGAAAATGCTTTGTCATGAAAACTTATAGACTTCCTCTCCACTTGAAGAGAGGCTCCATTACTTTTTAAAGCATGAAATGATGATACAATACCAAAGGAATGTAACATTGTCTTTCCCCAATAATGAATTGCACCCCTAAAACTAAAAATAAGCATACCATCTAAAACAAGTCTCTGATTAGACTCACATGTACCATTCCCTGTAATACACTAGTGATGATGATAGTTTCCATAATTCAATTGAATGAATGAATTGAGATTCATTCGGTCTTTAAGAAGATGTTCATAGGACATTAAATGTATCTCATGTTTCTTATCGTGTTCATGAATAAGATTTCTTATAGAAGAATTAACCACCTTGACCAATTGATCTATAAACTGAATCTCACATCTCGAACAATCATCCTTATGTTGTTCCTTAATAAACATGAGTACATATTTACTTGAACTTATTAATTGCTTAACTTGATTTGTAACAATTAAATCCAAGTTTGATTTGACTTTAAGTGCCCTAACAATAAATTCAACCCCTTCTTTCTTTAGGTGATATTCATGTTCTCTTCTGGAAAACATTGCATCTCTATCATGAAGATAAGGACTTCCTAAGACAACTCCACATATGTCTACTGGGACCACATCTAACTCCACTTCATCAATGTACTTATATGTGATTGCAAATTTTAATCGAAACTGCTTTGTGACATGTATCTGAGTTGATTTATTAATACAACCTAATGGGTATGGTCTTGGATGATTCCGTGTCTCCAATCCAAATTGATTAACTATGTGTTTATATATTAAATTTTCTTGTGATCCACTGTCAAACATTGTGTCAATATTTGTTTGCTTAGAAGTTA